>JBBYHO010535583.1:4598-61997 GCA_038382025.1 Adansonia gregorii | reverse complement strand
CTTCGATTGATCTCAACCTCCTCGCGGAATGATTTTTATAGGTGCAATCTCCACATCGGTCAATGCTTTTAAAATTTTATTTGTGAAATACTCCCCAAATTGCATTTAGGCTGATGGTTAAGGAAAGGGAGCTCTTCTTCTTACTCAGGACTTTTGACTTAAAAAAAAGTGACAATTGGACAAATTTGTATGACTATATTTTTAATTTGGATTATTTTAAGCTCGGATTTATTTTGGCGTCAAATATTTTCATATTGAAATAGTTTTAAATTTGACTCATTTTAAATAATATTTTGAATTTGGATCACTATGAATGCATAAATTGTCTTGGTTTTGAATTATTTTGGTATCAATCATATCAAATTTCGTTGTTCCAAGTTCTGTTAGTCTTGGCTTAATCATAATTTTAAGCTTTTTAATTTTAAAGTTCTAAATAAGATTCATCTCAAATTCAAATCATAGCAAATTCTTATATTTTTGACTAAAATAGCTTTGGGTTCATAATATTTCGAATTTTATTTTTTTAGTTCTAATCATTCGAATTTGATCATTATCTTTTTTCAACAAGTCTAGAATACAAGTTTCGACGATTTTTCAAACTTAATCATATTTTACCATCTCGTAAAAACCTCAACTGCAAGATCCGAATTAATGGTTTTATATTTTCCTAGTCATTCATGAAATTCAATCGGACAAAAAAGGCATCCAAGCATGTCAACAGCACCTTAAACCTTTTTTATGCAAAGCTTTGATTTTAATTGCCTTTTTCAAAAAAAAAAAAAATAGAAAAAGCTCTTTTCTTTGTTTCGTTGACGCGGCGGCGAGGAAATGCAAAAGGTTTAATGATGTTTCAGTTGAAGGGGGTTCTGATCAGGGAAAAAAAAGGTGTCTTTGGCACTGTGAATAATGGGAGACAATTGGTGATATGATTTTTATTGATTGTTGAATGGTTGCCGTTGAAAGTTTCTCTTTGGTGCGGATATATGCTTTGAGGATATTCCTCGGTTATCTCATGAGTTTTCCAATGTTTATACAGTAGTAGGCACAACCTAGGGTGAGTAGGGGTTCAAAATTGTTCATCGCAATTGAAATTTGATTTGTATTGGAATTGAAACAAAGGAAGAATTAATAATGAGATGAGCGCAAAAGATGTTAAAAGGTTAATTAATAATTTGGACCTGACCACAGCTAAATTATTATTCCGTTATTGGTTTGATAGTTACCTATTAGACCTATTAAAGAATGTACCATTTGAGAGTTAATTTAATATTTCAAAAGATTTAAATAAAAATATTTAAGTTTGAATTTTGATTAAAAAAAAAGTAAGATTCATTGAAAGAGAGGATCAAAGCTTGGGCATGATTTTTTTGTCTATATTTGGCCCCACTTATTTCATTTTTTAATGATCAATCCCTTTCTAATAAGAATCTATCTTTTTATATATAAATTTAAATAATTTATATAAATTTAGATAATGTTTTTATATAGACAAATCAAACTTAAACATAATCTTCTGCCTATATTTTAAATCAAATTTATTAATATAAGACTTAAAGTCAATCTAGTTTGAGTGATGGCAAGTCTATTTTTTTGTCGTAAAAACCTAATTTTTTCCGATTAATGACGTCAGAGTCTCGAAATAATCAGTGGTCAAACCTTGAGCACAATCCAATCGGACGGTATTCGAACTCGCTTTCCTTTCCGGATTTATCAGTCAAATCCGACTTGCTAGTTTGGATTGGGTTTTATTAGAACGCATTTTTTTCATCATTTGAGCTTTAATTAAATTGGCCTGACATGTGTACATTTAATTGGTATGGGCTCGAGTCATGTGGTTTGGGTACAAAGGAAATTGGGTTTGACTAAAGAAGACATGGGACGAGTGCCGTGGTCAACATGGCAGCCAGCTTTCGCTGCCCTAAATCCGACCTAAATCGTATAATCACTTCTAACCTTCTTTTTTCACCTTTGTTTTTTTACCAATGTCATCGTAACTCAATTCAATCAAATAAACCAAAATCCCAAGGCTCCACCGTTCAATATTTCAGCAGTTGACTTGCAGTTTTTACGAAGAATAGTCCAAGAAAATCATTTACCCCCCCCCCTCCAAAAGCTACCCTAAAGTCAATGAACGAGCTGACCTTTTGGTAGGGATGGAGTCTTTCCCACCCTCCATAAAAGGGAGGCTCGGCAACATCCCCAACGAACCCCTAACTAACCCAAACCCTCCCTATTCCCATCACAGCTACCCCTATCACTAGACTGCCATCACTTTGCACAAATACAAACTAGCTACTACTTACAACCACCATACAAAATTCAGCACCACTCCAGGCACTTAAACTCTGCACCGAAAACCCCCCAGAGCAAACAACCATCAACCCACAGACACACACAATTGCGCCTTCCGTCAACTGAAAGGGAGGGAAAAAAAAAAAAAACCAAGAACACTTTAAAGACAGGGAAGAGAGAGAGAAATTTAGAGAGAGAAGAATGGAAAAAACTTTGACTATTATAGGGAGGCCTAAAAAAAAAGCTTGACCGTAGCATGACTCGCTGCCCACTTGGCTCTAGAATGTAATTCGATTCCAAAAAAAAAAAAGAGCAAGGAGAAAAAGGAAAAGAAAACAAAAGAAAAGAAAAGAAAGAAGGAGAGGCCCAACCCTCTGCCCAATCCACTTGAGCCCGAGCACACCTCTTCGATCCTTGTTTTAAGTGCAGCCCATTTTGGATCAAGCCTACAACATTTTGGTATAATCCCTTTTGACTTGTTTAATTCACCTTTTATCTGTTCATTTGCATGTTCTAATATTATGCTTTAAATGTTAAAAACAAAATGCAGTCATGAGAAAATTTACAATAATAAAACACAGAAATTAATTTTAACACATAAGCATTGAAATAAAAATAATTATTTGCTTTTAAAAAAAGTCTCTGCTAGGAATTGTCTTCGGACAAGTTAAAGAATTTATTTTTCCTTAAAAGTGTTTTAAGATAGTTAATGGGAAGTTTCCAAAGTATTGAGATGTCACAAAAATTATCTTTGTGTAGATATTTTTATTTAAAAAATATATATAATCATTCGAAACATGAATTAAACGAATAGAATAAATTATGAAAAAATTTTAATCTATACACATCACATTTGTAATTGTCTACATCATGTGCATTTATGCAATAATAAAAGGTGAATGTGAATCACTGATAACAAAATTCTATGATTACACAAATAGTGATTTTGAAGATAAATAAAAGGAAACATAAATTGTAGTTACACGAAAAAAATGATCTTAAAAAAATATTTTAAAAACTGTCATGCAAAAAACACAATAAAATTAGAAGATTAAAGCGAGAAAAATAAGAACAAACAAGATTTACGTAGTTCTTTCAAAATGACTTGCGTCTACAGGCAAGGAGAGAGATTTCTTATTTCTTTGAGAAAAACTGATACAGAGAAAAGGAAAAACTTTAGTGCCTCATATATATAATCACTAAATCCTAAGTAAACAAAGATAATCCTAATCAATAAGGATAAATTCTATTCCTTATCTTAATCTGTTTAAGACTTATCTAAACATAATCCTAATCAATAAAGATTAAAATCTATTCCTTATCATAATCTCATTAGGAATTATCTAATCAAATTCAAGGCACTCAATAATTCTCTACTTTGACTTGAATTTCAAAGCCTTCGGGACCAAGAATATTTCCCTGCCATCATGCTCTGAAGGGCCTTATGCTATGCGAACATTTACCGAGTCCAAGCTATGCTTGAACTTCTCTAAGGGCAATGACTTTGTCAACATATTTGCCAGATTATCGGCTGTGGCTATCTTCTCTATGGAGAATAACTTTTCTTCAATTACATCCCAAATGAAATTCAACCTAACATCAATATGCTTTGATCTTTCATTATAAACTGGATTCTTAGCTAAATTCAATGCATTCTGATAATCATAACAAATGACACACCTTTGAACATTCAAACCCAAACTATCAACAAGACCATACAACCATATACCTTTCTTGACCCCTTTTGTCGATGACATATATTTTGCTTCAGTGGTAGACAAAGCAACTATAGACTAAAGCATTGATTTCCAACTGATGGAACATCTGTACAAAATAAAGATATAACATGTCAAAGATCCCCTTTTTATAAGATCTCCATCATGGTCAAAATCTATACAACCAACAAGACCCTTAGTAGAACCATTAGTACCATAAACTAAACAAATATTAGTTATACCTTTCAAGTATCGCATAACCCGTTTAATTGCCTTCCAGTGAGCTTTGCCAAGATTACTCATAAACCTACTCACCATGCTAACTGCATGAGCTAAATCTGGCTAGTACAAACCATGGCATTCATCAAGCTTTCAACTGTGCTCGAGTAAAGAACTCTACTCATTTAATCTCTTTCTTCATCTGTACTAGGTAGTGCACTAGTATCGAGTTTAAAATAAACTACCAAAAGAGTACTAACCAGCTTAGAATGATCTATTTAAAAAGGCTGCAGTACTTTTTCAATGTACTTCGCTAAGATATAATAGTCTTGCTTTTCTGTCTCTCCAAATCTTCATTCCCAAAATTTTGTTGGCTGCACCTAAATCCTTTATTTCAAACTCATTGCTCAACAAATATTCAAATTGTCAATTTCAGCCTTTTTCTTAGCTGCAATCAGCATGTCATCCATATATAGCAACAAATATATGAAGAAACATCTGGCAACTTTATAAAGTAAACACAATTATCAAACTGATTGCACAAAATCAAGAAAAACCATAAATGCGTTAAACATCTTGTACCACTACCTTGGAGACTATTTTAACCCAGACAAGGATTTCTTCAGCTAGCACACATGGTCTTTCTATCTAAAATCAAGAAACCTTTTTGGCTGTGATATATAAATTTGCTCCTTTAGATTCCCATGCAAGAATGTAGTTTTCACATCAAGCTGTTCCAACTCCAGATCCAATGCAGTTATCATGGCTACAAGAACTTGAATTGTCTTATACTTCACAACTGGTGAGAATACTTTTTGATAATCAATTCCCTCATTCTATGAAAAACCCTTTGCCACAAGCCTTACCTTGAACTTGGCTAGTTCAACTCCTAAGATATCTCCTTTCTTTTTGAATACCTATTTGCATCTTATTGGTTTCACACCTTTTGGCAATAGTAGTAGGCCCATGTATTATTCTTTGCAAAAGACTACATCTCCTTATTCATGGTAATCAACCATTTTGATGCTTCTTTACTTTGAACTGCCTCTTTATATGACCTTGGCTCATCAATATCAATGTTCTCTACAACTGCCAAGGCATAAGCAGCATGATTAGCGTCAACAACATGATTAGCGTCAACAACTTAAGCAAAGTTTGCATAACTTAGAGGTTTTCTAACTTTCCTTGTTGGTCTCCTTACTGCTATACTTTGTGATTCTTTTTTTCTCTAGGTTATTCTTTAGGATTTGTTGTTATCCTCTTCGGGGCTTCAATCTCACACTCCACCTTTTGGTTAGCACCATGATCTTTGTTACCTATAAGATTATTAAGCTCCTCTCTTTTGCCAACATAGTAAACTCATCAAAAGTAACATTTCTGCTAATAATAAA
The DNA here is from genome assembly GCA_038382025.1 of Adansonia gregorii. Classification (NCBI taxonomy): domain Eukaryota; kingdom Viridiplantae; phylum Streptophyta; class Magnoliopsida; order Malvales; family Malvaceae; genus Adansonia; species Adansonia gregorii. The sequence continues at coordinate 56,380 of JBBYHO010535583.1, read as the reverse complement.
TATTTGGAGTTCTGTCTTTCTCAATACACCATTATCTATACCCTTTAACACCAGTTGCATACCCTAGAAATATGCATTTTATTGCCCTAGGCTCTAATTGACCATCATTAATATGTGCATAAGCAGGACAACCAAATATGCGCAAGCTAGAATAATCAGAGGGTTTACTAGATCATACCTCTTAAGGAGTTTTTAAATCAACTGCTCTTGATGGAGATCTATTCACTAGCTAACTAGTAATATTAACCACTTCAACCTATAATTGCTTTGAGTGACCAGCATTTAATCGTATACATCAAACACATTACAAAAATGTTTGGTTTATGCGTTCTACAACTCCATTCTATGGTGGTGTGTGTCTAATAGTGTGGTGCCTCGCTATACCTTGTAAAACTCATTAAATGATACATTACAGTATTCCAAACTATTGTTTGTTTTGAGTGTCTTGATTTATCCATTTTTCAATCATAGTCTTCCACTCTTTGAACTATCCAAACACCTTATCCTTTGAATTCAAAAAATATACCCAAGCTTTTCTAGAGTAATCATCAATGAAAGTAACAAAATACTTGCATCCACTATCCAATTCAACCAGAGAGGGATCCAGAAGTATGCTTGCTAGAACTGAATTTCACCCTGCACTGCTTTCATAACACAAGACTCATAAAATTTTAGCATCAAGCTTTAGCTTCATATAACAATCCTTGTTTACCCAATACTACAAGCCTCTTTTTACTCATGTGACCTAATTTGCGATGCCATAACTCTATACAATCATCATGTTGCTTTAAAGAACGAGATACTACCACTATGCCCATCACTAAACTGCTCATCAAAATGTAAATTCCATGCTATTATTTACCCTTCATCATGACTAGAGTACCCTTTGAGACTCTTATTTGTTCATTTTCACTAGAAAATTTGTAACCTTTCTTAGCTAAGGTTCTTACACAGATCAAATTCTTGGGAAGATTAGGAACGTGCCATGTATTAAATGTTTTGACTATCCCATCATACATCTTAATCTGCACTGAACCATTGCCCTTGACACTAAGCTCCTCATCATCACCCAAAATAACATTACCATTCCATTCGTTAAAAGAAGTAAGTAGTTCCTTTAAAAAAGTCACGTGATAAGATGCACTAGTGTCCAAGACCTAGGCTGGCAAAACCTTAGGTAGTAACAGTCAAAGCATCACTGCCTTCTTTTCACAATTAAGCTATCTTGCACTAGTGTAGCACTGCCATTGGTAGTTGATTAATTCTTTTCGTTTTTCTTTTTTTATTATGAATAATCCTTCCATAGGTGCCTTTTTTTTGCAGTGATAACGTTAAAGTTTTCCAAGCCTTGATTTTAAACATGACTTACCTCTGCTGCCAGTATCCCTTTTCTTGTTCTTGCCTCTGCTAACAACTAGACCTACTTCAGCACCGTCTTCATTGGAACCAGAGACTTTTCTCTTTAATTTTTAGATTGCATAGCATCCTTCACATCGCTAATAGAAATGCTATCTTTACCATATAGCATAGCACTAACAAAATTCTTATATGAACTTGACAAGAACATAAAAAAATGATACCTTGATCCTCATCATCTATTTTAACCCTAACACCATGTAAGTATAAAATAATTTAGTTAAAATTATTAAGATGATCTTTTACTTGTATATTTTTTGCCATCCGAAAGGTATATAAATGCTATTTTTAATATAATCTATTGGTTAGGGATTTCTTTTGATACTTGCTTGCTAGCTTATTCCATAACCCCGTAGTAGTCATTTCTACAACCACCCTTCTTTAGACTTCATCAGTTAAACTCAACAGAATCACGCTATGCACCTTTGCTATAATTTTATTCTTTTCCCCCGCCTTCAAATTCGCAGGTAATTTTTTCTCCTTCTAATGCTGCCGCACATCCTTGCTAAATAAGAATAGCCTTTAACTTTACCTTTCACAGAGTGACATCATTCGATCCATTGAATTTTTTAATTTCAAATTTGTGAGATGACATCTTGAACAACCAAATGAAATTACCCGTAGATACCTAGATTCGAACAGAAACACTAAGTAACCTAGCTTTGAAACCACTTGTCATGCAAGAAAAGTAATAAAATAAGAAGACTAAAGCAAGAAAAATAAGAACACATAAGTTTTAGGTGGTTCGGTCAATGTGACCTGCGTTCATAGGCAGGGAGAGAGATTTCTTATTTCCTTGAGAAAAACTGATACACAGAGAACAAAAAACTTTAGTGCCTCATATATATAATCACCAAATCCTAACTAAATAGGGACAATGCTAATCAATAAGGATAAATTCTATTCCTTATCCTAATTTGATTAAGATTTATCTAAACTCAATCCTAATCAGTAAGGATTAAAGTCTACTCCTTACCCTAATCTAATTACTAATTATCTAATCAAAATTTAAGGCACTCAGCAAAAACAAATATGGGTGATGAATATTCCAACGATGAACTTTATGAATTCACAAGTAAAGATTCTAGTGAAATTTTGAGATAAGAAAAATATAAATTAAATACCACAAAAAGTATTTGAGTATCGATGGGATTTTTCCAAAAAAATATTCTTATTCGCTTTTTTTAAAAAAATTATAAAATAAAAATAAAATATTTTATTTTCTTAAAAAAAAAATGATTTTGAAAAAAAAATAAATAGTTTTTTTAAAATGGTAGATGCTTAAGGGAATTAATTTTTAAAATAAAAATCAAGATTATTTTATCGAGATTGAAGGGATAACAAAAAATACGGTACTATGTTTTAAAATAGAGTCATGAGTATTAATATCTTTCCCATGCATAATTGATGTGATCCGGCTAGTACAAGACAACGTAGAAGATGTTCCAAATGACAACATAGATGATGTTCCAAAAGACTTCCAAGTGATGAATGGATCTCTTATGCAAGCTCCAGCTAAACAACTACAAAAAGATGTGGAAGGATTGATCAACAAGCTATTCATACAAAAAACTGAAGATGAAGATGGTGTGGATGTAAACTTCAGGGAGGAAATGGGCTTTAATCAACCATGCTTAGTTAGCTTACTTCAGGCTTATGAGCAAGTTATTTAGTGATTGGGCCAAATGTTGATATTTAGGCTTATATTTTGTTTACTTATGGGCCAGAGCTTTTTAATAAGTGACATATGCTTGTCATATGTTATTTTAATTGTTTCAAGTATCTATATCAAGGGCCCATGCATTTAGGACACTAGTGATTGGACTTAGGGCATTGTTTTAACATTTTAATTAGCCATTTAAAGGCCTATTCAAGTTTACTAGTTAGGATGTCTTAAGGTTTTGTCTTTTGACTATAAATAGTCTGTTGCAATTATAAGACTTGTTTTTAGTTTTTTTTTTCTTTAGATGATTAATACAAGTAGTCTTCTAGGTAGAGTAAATTCCTTTGAGTTCTTTTTTGGACACCATAAGAACTTATCAAGGTTAGTTTAATCTTGTGGTGTTCAACTTTTGATATTCTTAGTTTGCAATTGATACTAAAGCATTAGGTCAAGTTTTCATTCCCTTGGTATTATTAGTTTGTGTTTTGTATCTAAATTATCGAGTCAAGAATCTTGTTTTTGTTTCTTATTATTTTTTTGGGTTTCTAGTCTTTGATCTAAATTATTATTTAGAGTTTTCGGATAGCGTTCTTTGGGTTTCTGCATCAATAACTATACTTCTCAAATCAAACTTTGTTTATACATGCCAAAATAATAAATCTTAAATTTAATAGTTTTAATAAATTTTTTAAATGACTAATCACAATTAAACAAAAAAGATTGATAACTATTTTATATTTCTTCAAAATTACGTCAAAATACCATCAACAAATCTACTGTATCACTATATCTAACTTTCTGAATAACGGAATTGAATGGCTACTATTAAATGCTGGGGTCAAAATATTCACAGTTAAATCTATGCCTGGCACAAGATTTTTAAGATAAACCAACATGTAATTTATATGGATTAATTCCAAAGCATAGTTAAGCTATAAAATACACAAAATTTATGTCAGAAAAGCAAATATATTAAGAAATGGAATTAGTAAAAAGAAAAAGTGTTATACTCAATTCTTTTTAGAAAAAGAACACGTCATTTGAATTGTCATTATAATTTTATTAAGTGTAGAAATAAACTCACACACACCTTAAAACATACTCAATGTAAGATATCATAATTACTCAAATTTTAACTAACAAATTCTCAAGCATTTCATCACATGAAGCTTAAATATGAGATATTAACTTAATGGACATAATAGCTTCTTTCATTAAACAAGCAGTGGCCCTAGCACCCTGCTATAATGGTACAACAGTAATTTTAATTTTTTTTACATGATTAAGAAAATAAATATTATATATTTATCATTTAATTCACTTGAATATTAGTTGTATTATAAAAACATATTTGAAAGACATTTTGTTAATTATTGAAGAAAATCCATAGAATTTTATATAATTATTATATAGGTAAAAAGGAATTTGTATTTTTAAAAAATATGTAAAACTGAGAGTAAGGTTTTAAGTCACTAGTTTTTTAAGTAAATATATATAGTTTAAATGTTTTTATAATGACTTTTTAAAGTTTTTTTCTCAAATTTTTTAATTGAGTTAGTATCAAAATATATATAATATAAATATCTATTTTACTTGTTAATTTTTCAGCGTAATCCATCTCTCTCTCTATATATATATAAATATTTTAAATCAAATTATGTTTCATAATAAAGAGAAACAAGGGAGATAAGAGTCTCATGCAATCTTAACAAACCTAATAGAGAATTAACCCTAAAAAAGTAGATTTAACCAGCCCTTTAGATTAACTTAGGATTATTAGATACGACATGAGAAAAATAACTAAAATATGATATAAAATGAAAAAATAACATAAACATGAGAGGAATAGGTGCCATAACATATTTGAATACAAATTCAGATACATCAAAGCCAGAACACCTCCAATTCATTGTAAGACCACAGCCATCGAAATATTAGCTCGTTCGAGCTTCTCGTAAAGAAATTACAAGATGATTGGATGTTGGATATCAATAATAAATTAAATGCATATAATATGAAATACATATACGAAGATGTAAGGTATCATACTTAGATACATAGTGTAAGATTATAATGCACGATTAATATACATGTTGAATGAGAAATTAATCTTATTGTCTCCACTTGAAAAAGAGAATTGGTTGCTGTTGATGATGTTGAGTTGGCCTAGTGTCAGGCTTGGGCTTAGTTTAAAGGTCGAGTAGGCCTTCTATTTGTGGAGCCAAATGTTAGAATATTTTTAGCCTAGCCTGAAACCAATTAATTATCTGATATAGACATGTCTATTCTTCCAAATAGTTATGTCTCTTTGTATTTTGGTTGTTTTATAAAACTGTCCAAAAATAGTTTTTTGTAAGCTATCTTCTTCATCTTGTTTGTCTAAAAAATCCTCTATTTGTGATCTATATCTTTATGTGAGAAAGAAATATACCACATCATTTTTGGTTTGGCATGTCCATATTGATAGTGCTTTTAATCTATGACATGATTAAGGAAGCCTAGGAGAAAAATTACATGAAACTGTTAAGCATCCCAAGGTAGGCAATAATCATTTTAAGGTCAGAGGTTTCAACCTTGGCTCAATCATTTGATAAATTTTGGTTTTACTGATTTGGTAAATAGTATCTTAATCATACTTTGATTTTGCTTTATTTTTCTAGTTTCCAGCTTCTGTAGTATTTGTATTTTTTTTATTGTTGCAATATTAATTTATGAATAAATTTTTCCAACATCTTAAGATGATTAACCTTGTTGTCTTTTTCATACTACTTATTTTATTCCATTCTCAACGCTAGGGATTTAAATTATAATTGCAGTTATGTTTTTGGTCACATCACATTTATCAAATTGCAAACATAAAAAGATGCTATCACAACTATTGCAATTATCATGGTCATGATTTTTTTTTCATTTTGCACAGTTTATTAGATAACATAATAATTATATTTATAATCATATATAAAACAATTTTTTAAAACAATTAATGACACTATAATTTTTTGTTTATTGACAAGTTATTCACATTTTTATATTATATAATAAAGTTCTATAGTAAAATATTCATATTCTTATGGTTATGTGCTTGACATTTTGTATAATATCAAAGTAAACTTATGTTATAGTAAAAATATACAAATTATGTTGCTCATTTTGTAATTAAAAATTGAATACACTTAAAATTTTTTTAGTTCAGTTTTTAATCCTAAAAATGGTAGATTCTGAAATGTTCATTAAGTAATTTAATTTTTTTTATAAAATTAATTAATTCTAACATTTCTATCTAGAAATTAATGTTAACTTATTACATAAAGGATGGAATTTTTAGTTATTCTTTCATTATATAATAAATTGTAATAAAAACTATTCTAATCTAGAAGTAAATAATGATACAACTACCACTAAAGTTCAAACATAAAATCTTAAATTAATAACTAATAATTATTTCAAAAAAATTAATATATAATTATTTTTGCATAAAAAGTTCCCTTAAATTAAAAGAACTAATGAAAAATAACAGGGTTTGGTTAATTTTGAACCTAATCTAGCAGTATCCAACACCAATCACTCTCACCATCTAAACCAATATTAAAATTAGATTGTAGATATAATTCCTAAGTTGGTTTAACAGTCCGTGATTACAAGTTTAATGAACTATAAGCAAAAAGCAGGTACTCCAATAAAAGATCATATGCTCACGCTTACAAGATATTTTGCTAAAGTTGTTGAAATAGTGCTAGTTTGAAATATAACATCCAGATTGAAATGGTGTTTAAAACTCTTTCTAGGTATTTTGCAAGGTTTTAGGCCATGCATAATTTGGGAAAGAAAGAGTTAGGTCTCCCTGTGCTTGTAAGAGACTTACAAGACTATAAGCTTATGCTCATAATGGCAACCAACCTTAGGGAATGACAAATTTGGCTATTGCTTCTAATCCTAGTTTTAGGAACAACAAAATCAAGAAACAAAATACCAAGAAGCAAAAGGCTTCTAAGTCTCCCATTCCTTCTACATCTGAAGGCAAGAACAAAAAAGAAAAAGAAACCAAAGGACCCTAAAAGGTTAAAAATGTTTTTATTGTGGAAAGGTTGGTTACTTCAAGAAGACTTGAAAGGAATTCATAGCCTCCACGGGCAACATTGATTTTAGAGCCATTAATCATGTTTGTGTTTCTTTTTATAGGTTCAAGGAAATGCAAAGTTTGCTTGACAAGAACTTATCATTGAGAACCAGTAGTGGGAGCATAGTGTTAACTAAAGCAGTAGGAGATATACATCTTTATTTTGGTGAATTTAGATTTATTTTGTTAAAAGATTATTTTATGTTCCTAGTTTTAAGAGGAACTTTATTTTGGTTACTTATTTAATTAAAGATTCTTATTCAATTTCTTTTAGGAAGACTATGATGATTTGTGCAAATAAGTTTTTTATCTACTGTGGATGGATGGTAATCTTCATTTAATCAAACCAAAGATGTATTCACTACTTGACACTAAATTAATGAATAACTCTAAAAGGTTAAAAAGTTTCTCATTCTAATGAGGTGTACCTTTGGCATTTAAAACTTAGCATATTAGTTAAAAAAAGATTCAAAAATTGGTGAATAATGGTCCATTAAAAAAGGTATGTTTTCCCTAATATGAATCTTGTCTTGAAGGTAAAATGACCAGAAAGTCTTTTGGAGCAAAACGCATAAGGGCCAAAGATCTCCTAAAAATTTGCACACTACCGTGTGTGGCCCCATGAATGTCAATCCATGATGAGGGTATAAGTACTATGTATCATTCATAGATGACTACTCTAGATTTGGATATGTGTACCTGATGCACTGTAAGAGCGAAACCTTTGACAAGTTCAAAGAGTATTGCGCAAAAATAGAGAAGCAATTAGGTAAATCCATTAAGACACTTTAATCAGATCAAAGTGGTGAAATCTTTTTTGATAAATTTTTAGGAAACCTTTTAGAGAATGGGATTTTACTCTAATTGGTTGCACCAAATACTCCAAAATAGAATAGTGTGGCTAAGAGAAGAAATGAAACCTTGTTAGATATGGTATAATTCCTAATAAGTTACTTGGAGCTACCATTATCCTTTTAGGGATATGCACTACAAGTAACATGTTACATTCTAACCCAAGTTCCAACCAAGTCAGCTCTTAAGTCTCCATATGAGTTGTGGAAGGGCAAGAAACCTTCTTTTAGACATATGAAAATATCGAGGTGCCTAACACGTGTTAAATAATGATGTAAAAAAGTTAAAATCACGTTTAGAATTGTGTTTGTTTGTAGGGTATCTTAAATGAACAAATAAAGGACTATTTTATAACCCAAAGGAACAAAGTCATTATTTTAACCCATGAAACTTTTCTTAAGGAAAGTTACATGAATGACTTTAAGCCTTAAAGTAAAGTGGTACTAAAGGAACTATTTAGAGATAAAATTGCTTTATATATTTCAATCTTGGATCCTATTCCATGTTCCATGGAAAGATAAGCAAATGATCAACCACCTAGAGAGCTTTATAGTAGTGGGATGATATCTAAGAAACCTAATTTCTTCATGTATAATGGCAAGATTGATCAATTTAAGACCATGGAACATGAAGACAATCCCATAACCTATGATGAAGCCATAAGGGATGTTGATAAAAAAGCTCTAGAAACAAGCTATGAACATTGAAATGGATTCTATGAAACCAACTGGATTTGGGAGCTTGTAGACCTTCCTAAAAGGATAAAACCCATCAGCTATGAGTGGGTTTACAAGAGAAAGTGAAATATTGAAGGGAAAGTCGAAACCTTTAAAGCTAGATTGGCAGTAAAAAGATATATGCAAAAGGCTGGCATTGATTATGATGAAACCCTTTCGCATGTTGCAATGCTAATGTCCATTTGCATTCTTTTTCCCATTATTGTGGCTCTCGATTGTGTGGTCTAGCAAATGGATGTCAAGACTGCATTCTTAAATAAACATCTTGATGAGAGCATCTATATGATGCAACCATACTGGTTTATAGCAAAAGGCCAGTAAGCGAAAGTTTGCAAATTGCTTAGGTCTATTTACGGATTAAAGCAAGCCTCCCACTTATGGAACCAAAGATTTGATCATGCACTCAAGATCTTTGGATTTGAGTGAAACATTAATGACCCTTATGTTTATAAACATATTAAAAAGGGCATAGTGGTCTTTCTAGTCTTGTACGTCGATGACATATTACGCACTAGGAAATATGTAAGGAACATGTTATCGATCAAACTGTGGTTGTCACAACCGTTTGACATGAAGGGTTTATGGGAAGCTAATTATGCCCTAAGCATTTGACTCTTTAGAGATCGAAAAAATAGGATGATAGCTTTATCCCAAGCTTCATATGTAGATAAAATTATCAAAAGGTATGCAATGCAAAATGCCAAGAAGGGTTTATGATAAGTCTATAAAATAAAGTTATTTAGTTTCACTATATCTATTAAAGTAGCTAAGTTTGAGAGGTTTTTAATTATATTTAATTAATTTTTTGGTTTATTTTATATTAGTTTATATATATGTTTAAATTATATAGTTATTTTAATATGTTCATATTTATGTACATCAAATCCCAAAGGAGTTTCTAAAAGTGCAGCAACTTAATGAAGAAACAAAGTGGATGTAGCCTGACAACTTCCAATAATAAATTGCTCAAGTTACTTGCATTAAAAGTTTCTCCTTTTTCCAATTTTGCCTATATATAGGACTTTTTAAGGTTAGAAACGAGGGAGTAGACTTTAGACTTTTATATTTAATCTAGTTATTAAATAGGAGAGCAATGACCATAATATTCAAGAAGCAAGAGAGATTGTAGAGAAACTTGAAGATCAAAGATCCGACCAATATTAGTTTTCTATTTTTCTTTACTTTTTTTTTATCTTTCTTGTATTATTTATAATGGTGACACTCCTCAGTTTTATATTTTATTTGTTTATTATGAATTAAAATTATTTTCTAAGGTTGCAATTGAACTCAACATGTAATTTGAATTAGTTTATTTTTTAATGAATCAATGATATTTAAGTTATTTGTTCAATTTATTGTTAATGCTTCTAATTGCTTGATCACCAATTATATTGATTTGGTAACCTTAATGAACTTGGAAAAAAGAATTTTGTGTTTAGACCTAGATTGAATGACATATGTTTCATATTCATTTATTATGATAAACTGATCTTCATGTTAGTTAGGATTATACGAGTATGTCATACATAACCAAATTAAAGTCTAAGCTTAATGAGTTTTCCTCAATTTAATTTACATAGGAATTTAGTAAATTGGTTAAGAGAGATATATTTATAAGACCATCAGAAGATACTTATAAATACATTAGAAATCTAGGTTAGCAACTTATTGTCATTTGTCAAGTTACAAGAGCAGGGTTTTATACAAATGATTTGTTAAAGGAAAATTGTAATCTTAGGTTTTTTTAATATTTATTATTATTATTATTTATTTTTTAATTTTTAATCATTTGTTTGAATAAGATTAAGTTGTTTTAATTTTAGCATGTAACAAATTTAGTATTAATTCTTCATGGAATCAACACTTTACTTTATCACTATATTACTTGTTGCAATACATGCCTTGCATGGTTAAATCCAACAACAAGTTTTTGGTGCTATTGTAGGGTATTATTTTAGTTTTTTGTTAACATTAATACCAAGCAATCTTAGTTTTAATTCAAATGTTCTTTTTCTTATCTATTTATTTATTATATTTTTATTTTTCAAGTAAGTTAAAGAGATAGCATTCCATAATTATCAATGGTCGTCTGAGGTAATTGAACAAAGTAAGGCACAGAATGCCATGTCTATATAATTGGCTGCACTTTTCGAAAAGCTTGGCAATTTGAATGCACGTGTTATCCAAAGCTTATTCCTAACTTGTGAATTATGCGGGGGAGCACATACTAGTGATCATTCCTAAATTATGCTAAATCTATTCAATATGTTGGAAACTACAGTATGCAACAGGACTATTTTATTCCATATCATTTGAATTGGGGTGATTACCCAAATTTTGCTTGGTGCAACTGTCAATGGTCTTTTATATTCAGCTAAGCCAAGCTTGCATCAAGGTTTTCCACCATAGGCTCAAGTTTCTATCCCAAAAGAGAAATCATCATTAAAAGAGATATTCATGCAATATATGGTGCAAACTAATGTTTTCCATTAGGAAAGTGCAAAGTCTCTTAGGAATATTGAGACACTAATAGGCCAGCTCATTGAAGCCATCTACAACTATCCTTAGGAAACATTACCATGTGACACTATGACAAATCTTATGAATGGTAAAGAGATAAGAGGGGATAGCAAAGAGCTAGAATTGCCAAACAAATCATTTAAAGAAGAATTTGTGGGTGATAAACATGATGAAGAAGCTTAAAAAAGAAGAAACAATATGATCCACCATGTCTTCTTAAAGAATATGATGAGTATTGTGCAATTAATATGGTGGAGAGACTGTATCCAACAAGATGTTCATAGAAAGTTATCTCATTTATCCACTTGAAGCATCTTTGATTTCAACTTTTGAGTGGGATGACATTAACTTTATTCGATGTTTGAAATTGTTGGAGGCACAACTATGGTCTATTATTTCCACTCAGTCTGAACCATCAGAATTTTCAGCTAATGTAACATCATCTTTAAAGCCTAGCATCATAAAACCACCATCAGATGAGCATAAGCCTTTGCCTACATATTTAAAAGACTATAAAAAGGCATTCAAATGGTAAATTGTCGACACAAAGTGGCCTAAAAAGTTCAAGGTGAAACTGTAATGTTTCAAACATCTTAAGGAGGCAAGTTTGGTTGTCAAAGGTTTTACTGCAGTTTAGCCTACTGATACCTATAAATCAAGCACTTCTTGGGAGGCAACTCAAGTTTTCAAATTTCTTTTTCTTTGTTTTATTATTATTATTATTAGGATATTCTTAATATCTATTTTTTTTGTTTCCTTTTGTAGCCTTCCACCAACTTTGACAAACATAATGAGGTCGAAGAGGTTAATTAGAGCTTTTCCCAAGATTTATTCATTAAAAAGAGGGTTTCTTATTCTATCTCTTTTTATTAATAAAGATTGAGGACAATGTTTGTTTTAAGTTTGAAGGTAAAATCTTTATTTTTCTATTATCGAATTAGTTCATGTTAGTTTGTTTTTACATAATTTTGTATATTTTTATTTTGTTTTGCTAATGTCGAATTAGTTCATGTTAGTTTGTTTTTACATAATTTTTTATATTTTTGTATTTTTATTATATATATATATTTTTTTTCTATGATTGTGATTTAAGAAACAATTTTTTATGTGTTCAGGTCAACTTATGTTTGAGATGTTTGTGCTTATATTGATGAAATCCTTATCAAATGATGAGAACTCAGTTATTGATTTATCTTGATTATTGGGAGAATATAAGCTTGATTTGATTTTGTGTTTGGATTTTTTTTATTTTTCTCACTATTAGGATGTGATTTTCAAAAATTTTGAGCACCCAATATTTTCCATTTATTTGTATTGCTTATTTGAAGACTGTTTATGTTGTTGTGAATTGCAATTATATCTAGAACCCTAGAATTTGTTTGAGTTCTAATTTTTATTATTTATTATTTGCTTAATTATTGTATTTAGTTTTAATTTATAATTTTTAATCATTTGTTTAAATAAGATTAAGTTCTTTTAATTTTAGTACTCAACAAATATGGTATCAATTCCTCTTGGGATCATCACTTTACTTTATCACTATATTACTTGTTGCGATACATAGACTTGCATGGTTAATTTTGACAATAGGTTATAACCCTCTATGGCAGGATTCACTCTTTCATTGGATAATTGCCCTAAAACATCCGAAGAAAGAGAGCGCCTGATGAAAGTCTCTTATGCATCCATTGTTGGTAGTCCTATATACATTATTTTTTGCGCAAGTTTAGACATTTTTCATGTGTTCGGTATTGTAAGTCAGTACTAGTTAAATCTCGATAACAAGCATTGGCAAGCCTTGAAGCATATACTCAAGTATCTTAAAAAAATGAGGAGCTATATGTTGGTATATTTTGAAAAAGACCTAATACGGTTTCAAACTTTTAAACTTGTAAGGACTTGAGGAAATCAACTTCAAGGTTTGTATTTGTCTGAGGAGAAGGCACCATTGTGTAGAGGAGTGTTAAACAAACATGCATGGCAAACTCTATGATGGAAGCTAGGTACATTGCTAACTCTAAAGCATCTACAGAAATGCTTCACTTCACAAGTTCCTTAGAGACTTTAAAGTAATTCTTGGCATGCATAGACTTATTGCACTTTATTGTGTTAATAGTGTAGTAATAGTAAATGCCAAGGAATCTAAACACCACAAGAGGTCACAACATATAGATAAGAAGTACCATATTATAAAAAAATTGGTGATGGATGAAGTTGTTGAAGTCTACAAAATTATGTTCGAGGACAACCTTACAGATCCTTTTACTTGTGGCTAAATGTTTTAAAAGGCACATCAAGGGCATAGGGATGTGATATATGACTCATTTACTCCCTTAAGGTAAGTGGGAGATTGTTAGGAATGCCTTAAGGATGAAAGACATTTTTAATGTATTTATTTTGTTTGGATTGATTATTCATATTTATATATTAGAAGTTTCATTATATCATTCTATTGCATCCTTAGTTATTTACATGTTAAAGTAAATGTAAGCAAATATGGCTTATTGACTAGTGTTTATACCATTAGAATGTTGTATGCAATAGGTTTTATATGCAGAAAGACAACATTCTAAGAAAAGTAGTCTAAATTTATAGTCCATAGTCTACGGGGTTAACATGAGCAATTAACTCATTTGAAGACTAGTATGTCGTCTAAATCCAATTGTGAAGATGGCTTGTCTAGCCATCTGGAGCGAGTTGACTCTTAAGTAGAGACATAGATATATTGCCCAGAGTTGGTGATAAATTAGACTAGGCCAAATCATAATTAATCCATTAATAAGTTTGTTTACTTGGATTAATTCATTTTTGACATTCATTGTATAATTACCTTAATCTTGCATAAGTAATTAACTCCATGTGTATAACTATATACTTTGAAGTTCCTAAGCTACTAAACCAGTTCCTTAGGTATATGACTTATACTTGATTAGAGTTTTACTTACCGATATAGAATCATAGCTCTTATAAAGAGTTAAGGTTATTCTCTTAAAAGGTATTATATGAGATAGTGAAAATGAACAAGGCATCAGTCATTTGTGTGTCAAATGATAAATGGTTAACATGTGGTGAACAATCATTTTCATATAAAGAGTATAATGAACTTTTAGATGAGGTGATCAAGTGGGTAAAACGAACTTTTATCCTTAAGTTGATCACATATATCATATAAGAATATTACACAAATGACAAGATCATTAGACTAAAAGGTTATTTATAAAGCTTACATAATACAGTGTATAATTAGGAGTGCAGTGTCAGGTCTTTAGTGGTATGACTTTGACATTAATAATTATGTGATTAATTATTTAGGACAGAATAATTAATAAATAGATTATCAAAGCCTAATATATATCTCTAATTGGTCCCTCCACTAGCTCAACATAATTTCTTAACGAATGGTTATTGATCAGAAATGCCCAAAGTCAGATGATTCTCGATATGGTGAAGTGCTAAGCCAAATTCACTTATTTTAGGAGTGCAAGCATTTTCTTAAATAGATAAATAAAAATGATTTTTGGTATTATTTATTTAGAATTTGTATTTGATTTGATTAAATATTTCTTTTAAGACAAGAATTAGTAATTTAAACTAATTATATTTTTTTTATAAATATATGAATTGATTTAAATTAAATAGTATGGAAATATTAATTATTTATATAAATAATTTGATATCTATGAATTCTTGTTTAAAGTTATTTATAAATTAAATATGAATAATGTTCTAATTAAATTAAAGAAAATTATTTTATTCATACATTCATTTAATTTTCAATTAAATTAATTATTTTACTATAATTAATTTTATTTTGATGGTTAGTACATAATTATTCTATTCGTATAAAATTGTCATGATTTTATTTTAAATTAGAATTAGAGTTCTAAAAATTATTTGGTTAAACAAAATTAATAGTTTAATTATAATTAATTAAATATTGAGATTAAACAGGCTAAACTCCATAAAATATATTAGGCAAAAAATATATAGATATATTTATGCTTGCTCAAAAACTTGGTGGACTCCTACCTTAGGGTTGGCACCTCATATTTGGGTGTTATAAAGATAGTTAAATAATTATTTTAATTAAAAAAATTAAATGTTAGGTCTACTTTGCTATCTCATAAAAATAAGAGTCATATGCCTAGGGTTTCAGGTTAGACTTTGGCACCAAACACTAGGGGTTTCTAATCACATTATCTTGTGATTCTAAACCTAGTGGCACAAGATATTCTGAGGAGAATCAAGTCGGATTAATTTGGAGTTGATCAAGACAAAGAATGCATACACACTCTATCATCTAGGAATTAGAGAATAATAGAGAAGGCTAGTTAGTTGAAACTTTCACACTAATCTAGGAATTCTTAGATGACATCTTCAGATCTGTAACTCAGGTCCTTGATTATGGTGGTTTTCTTGTATATAAGAACACTACTTAGTATAATCTGATCTTAAAAGGTTAAAATTTTGTTGTGCAAGCTACTTTGTTTTTTGAACAGAAATCAAGTAATCCTACGCTAATACATGATTTAAACATCAAATCTCAAAGAATCATCAAAGTCAAAATTAAAAGATCAAGAAAGCATCATAGTCGAATCTTAAAAAAGCAAGAATACGCAAGATTCAAGATAAAAATCATGCAGTTAAAGAAGAAATTAAAGAGATTAGAGAAGAAAATTTACCTTTAAAGCTTTGCTCTTCTAGAATCTATTTGAAAAAAATGAGAGAATTTAAGAAAATATCTAAATTTTATTAGTGTTGAAGTGTTCAAATTATGTAGGTTGTAAAATAAGTAGCCATCACTTATTTACAGACTTGAGGTGGGTCACCTAAACTTAAGTTACACATGGGTAACATAAATCTTAGCTAATACCCACCTATCCTTAAATCAACCTTGGGGAAATGGCTACTATTTCTTCCTTTTTAAGTTGATGAGCAAAATAATTTCCCTATGTGACTTTTATACTCAAATTTTGTCAAGACTATGTTTATGCTTATGTACTTGTAAAAATTGAATTAGATGATCTTTTTTATAGTAAAAATATCTTATAATGACTTTCTTTTGAAAAATTCAAAATTTTCTATCTTGGACCTTTAGCATTAAACTATCAAATATTTTTAGCCATTTAATTTCTAAGGTCATTTTAGGACCCGACATTGATTGCACTTTCTTGACCTTTATTTCATGTTCATTTTGATTTTGGTGCTATCGACTTCAAAATCCAAGTTCTAAAACATTACCAATTTAATAGTTAAACTTCTGGCACATAGTTTACTTTTGAAAGTTGACTTTGTTTATAGTTGACTTTTGACTTTTCATTGACCTTTTGTTTTGACCTTTAAAACAAGCCTCTTTTCATTCAAATATCCTTAATAAATATCATATTTCTCTCGAGAGATATAACCAACAACCTTTGTCATACTGGAATTTTTTAGATCTAGTCTTGATTTTTCAAATCCAACACTTATCCCTTAATTTGTAAACTAAAACCAAATATTTTTTCTTATCTTGCTAAACCTTTAGAATCATCAACCTAGATTAGACCTCTCAATCATCAATACTTCATCTTAGAAGGTCAAGAATAAGAAAAATGCCACCAACTCATAAAAACTTGAGAAAACTGAATTAAAACACCCAAACAAATTTAGGTGTTTGCAATAAGTGAAGGTGCCAAAATTTATATAGCATTAATTATTAAAATATCGATATTTATATAAATATTTAATACCTTAAACATGATTATACACAAAAAATGAACACTATTTGAATGCATGAATTATCGGGTTTACCTTAGAGTTTGACTCAATATAGTTTGGGCCATATCCATACCGGCTATAATGTACTTATTTTATGGTAAAATGAAATGGCACTAGTATCATCCAGTTTCAATTTTATGTCAGTCTGTACCTATATGATCTAGTCTATACCCGTTTGTACAATATTTTGATTTTGTTTATTTAAAAAAAATCCCTTATTTGATATTCTAAACTATTTTCTAATCTTTTGGTCTTGATCCTTTTTTTTTTTCAAAATTTGTTATAAGAAATGATAATTAATTTACTTTAGAGATAAAAATAATCAACATTGTCCAGAAAACTATTTAAATAAAGCAATAAGGAAATTAGAACTATCTACCAAGCAAACTATGAAATCCCCCACAAACGCCAAGTGTTTTGCTAGAGTATGGGCTACCTTGTTACCTATTATTTTAGTATGTTGCAATTTAAAAAATCTAAACGTCAGGGCCAGTTTTTCATTTTCTTCCACAATACCTCTAATTAATGAATGGTCTACATGGGGTTATTTAGCTACTTTCGCCTCTAGTACTGAATCTTCTTCCACCTTAGTGCCCTTTATCCCCCCTTTTAAACAAAACTAGTGATATTTTAAGTGTCAGGCTATCAACAAGGTATGTGCCAACATCGATACTCTTTCTTGTTGAAAGCAGTGCTAAGACTTCCTTTTTATGATCATGTATCACCATATCAATGCCAACAAAGTTCTCCCTATGAAATATAGCACCTCAAAGTTTACCTTTCCTATGCCGTCCATTAATGGCTTTTGGTAGTGTTAGCCAACATTTTATGAACAACCCAACTATGATTTCAATGACATATAAAAAATGCTATAGAAGGATTAAACATTGTTAAAAATCACCTTATGACTTTTTACTCAATTCCCATGGAAAATTAATTTCTTGCTTTCTAAATGCTCTAAAATATTAGTGTTATCATTCTCCTTATAGACTCCAGTCACTTAGTCTTCAATGAAAGTTGCTAGCCTCCATTTCATTATTACATCTAGATTTGCATAGCTCCACAGTATTAGTATATGCTCTTAAATCAATAAGATCGAACATGGGATATATTATAAAGGTACTGAAAATTGCTCAATACTTAAGTGATACAAAATTTTGTTCATGTTAGTAGCATGACTGACAATCATAAACCACTAATTAAATGAAGCTATAGAACATAAAAAGCTTTGCAAAAATAATAAAAATATAATTGTGAGATCCTTATTTATTAAAGACACATTCTTAAATCTATTATTGGTTCTCATATTGCGAAGGTAAGGCATTAGAAAGTCTTAAAATAAGACATTTAAGCTTCTTACTTCAAAGTTAGCAATTAATCTTATTGGTTAACGTATAAAGATAGTTACGATAAAATATAGGTGCTTGTTTGTGGAAACAAGTTCACTGAACATGGTTATGTGAGAACTCCATTTAGTATTCATCACTCAAACATTTATTGAAATGTTCTCACTTGCTAGTCATGTAACTAGTCCTCTAACTTATGATACCAGATCATCTTGTAGATGTCGTACTTTAAATTTGTAATGAATAAGTTCTAAAATGGAATTCCAAAACAAAGGTAATTTTGGGTATGGCACAAAAAATAAGAATATTATGATTGATAGAAATAGGATTACCATTTCAAGTGATACTGATACATATCTCATCTATTCTTGGCATGGTTCAATGACTAAAGTCTTTGGCCAAATCATTATGAATTTGGGAGAAATTGTTTCTCTAAATTCATATTGTTAACCATAAGCTACAAAAACTAATATGAATTAAAGCATGGGTAGACATTACACCATGCTCAAGGTCTTTGGGGATATTTAGTGAAAGGACTAAATTATAATGATAGGCTGGTTGCTAAAAGGTTTTCAAAGAGGTCACTTGGATTCTTCAACATTTTGGTTGTTATTATAAACCTTGCTAGATCCCACTTATGATCTATGTTTATAAATCATATCTTATGTGTGAAACTAGATTACAGTTTATGCTTATTAAAAATATGTTAGGAACCTAATTAAATAAGTGTAAATAAGACTAGCTGGATTAAAATTAAGATTTAACTAAGCTAGACTAAATTAATAAAAGGTGAAGTATGGAGGGCTTAATTGAATAAGTATAATTAAGATTTGATTAAGACATAAATTGGATCTATGAAATCTAATTTAAAATGTTTTAATAATGCCATAAAGATAAGAATGTTTTAGCAATATAATGTATTAATGTAGACCTCTAAGAATATAGGTTTTAGACAATTTGGATATGTCCTAGACAAAAAAAAGTTTCACATTGTTCATGAGTTTGATTGGGAATCAAATTCATCTTATCTTCCTTATGCCTTAGCCTATCAAGCTTTCTTTGTGCTAAAGGTGAAGATTATAATTATTAGATAATTATTTCTAAAGGATTTATATAACATAAAATAGTTTATTTTGCCACATCGTTTAATTGAGAATTAAACTTTTGCATGTAAATTCTAATCTTAACCGTTTCACCTAGCTAGCCTTGTGGCTTGGTTGTAAACCAAACCACCAAGACTTATGCTTGCTAGACTAAGCTTGAGCAAGGTTATTTTGGTGAACATAGGTTTGACTAATGGCACTAAATGTTTGTGTCATGAATGAAATGCGACTTTTTAAAATGGAAATTCCATTTATTGTATGAGAGTTTTATCAAGGATCAAACATTACCTTGTTCATCACCTAAGGGGATCAGCATAAAGAGTTAGCATGTGTTATAACTATTTTAGCTTGCTAATAAAGAAAAAAAATATTCTAATTGAACAAAAAACAAGACACCATTATTACCTCTTCGTTGATTCTAATTTTGTTGTTGTTTTTCTTAAAGTGTTAACAAGAATTGCTTTTTTGGTTTTTAAGAAAAATTAAATTTCCTTTCGATAAAGAAGAAAAGTCTTCTGGCTAGCATTAAAAAAATCTTAATCCTTAAGAAGGTTCCAACTGTCTTTCATGTGGATTAACATTAGAGGCAACAAACTTAGTTTGCTCATGATCTCAAAAAAGCTTGAAGCGATTAGCATACTCAAAGGGATGAGCCTTTGAGTAGGTACTATTATTTCAATACTTGCAAAATTTTAAGTTGTTAGAACCCACATATGTCACAATCTAATGATCCTACAGGAATCTGACTATTTCAATGTTTAATTCTTTTGCTACTTTATCTTCTTATTAATTTTTTAATGCCTAAAATTATTTAACCATGAGGTTGCAATCCCCAAGAGATGCATCAGAGTTTAAGATTCGACAAGTACTATGTTCTGCCTCGGTGATAAATAAAAGTAGTTTGGGTATTGATTTATTAGTCTTTTTAGTTTTATGCAAAAATCTTTAAAAAATCTATTTTCTTATATAATTAAATAAGTGATTTAAATCAAGTTAAAAAATTTTTAAATAGTCAATTAAAATTTTTTTGTTAACCGAGATTTAATCTATGTTTTTCATATGGAACACTAATTTATTTTGATTCTAACATGCATTGCAATTTTTATCACTATTTTAAAGTTGTAAAATTAGTTTTCTAGTTCATTAAAATTTTTAGTTTTATTTATAATTGACATAAATATGTTTTTACCATTTATTTATATCAAAAGCAGTTTGAAGAAAATCAATCTGGAGCTTGACATTTAATTGCTTTAATGTTGGAATTTCCTAGGTTGTTTTGTAAATGCTTGTGGGCCTAAATCTTTATGCACAAGTGTGAAAAAGTTTCATAACCTTGCAGGAAGTTTTTGGATAGCATTATGGCTAATTATGATTTAAATTTTAGGGTTGTTCTTAGTGTTAAATAATGCACTGGAAATTGCTGTAACCATTGTTACACTTGAAACCTCCAAAATCTTGGCTCACATAGAGGCAATAGCTACCAGTTTATGGTTTAGCCATGGGGAGCATCGAAAACCTTTTGTAGGGTGTTCATAGCCACCAAAAGTAGCAAATTATAGACTGAAAAAATGGTTGGTAATGGCCATTTGAATGGCTACAGTGTTTGCCTTTGCTTAGGACATTAAGTGTTAGAGTCCTACTTTAAATGGAAATAGTTTTTTAGAGGGAGTGAAATTCCTTAAATTAGGAATTTGATTTGTAAAATTTAGGAGATGAAATGAAAATTGGATTAGACAATGATTATTTAAAGTAATTAAAGTTCCTAAATTTAAATGTATTTTCAATTTTTAAAACAACTAGTTTCCTAAAATGAATTGCTTTTAAAAGATTTAAAGTTTTGGAACTTATTTGAATAAAATATTTACATAAAATTGTTACCATTTTTTAATATATTAAATGTTAATGTTGGAAAATGAAATTTCTTAAATAATTTAATAAAGGTTTCGTGCATAATGGATTGTTTGGTTTAAAACAAACAACCTAACAGTTATATAATGTCTATTTTTAAGATAAAGTTCCTAGAAGTTAGGAATATGATTAGGAATGTTATTAATGAACTAAATTAAAGATATTAAATGATTTGATAAATTATCTCAAAATGATTTTGATGAAATTTATGCAAATTATACACAAAATCAGCAAATGGTATTGACTAAATATACCAAATAATAAGACTAAATATACCAAACAAATCACTTGTAAAATATTAATTCGTGCTAAGCATAATTAGCTGTATTCCACCATCATAACAAGATATTGGAGTTTTGATCGTAGAAGCAGGTCACTTGATTAGTTGCGTTCGAAATACTTCTTTCGTAATTATGCCTTTTCTTTAATTAGTCCTTGGAAACTTATTACTCCTTTTTGCATGCATCATGTTATCATCATTAGTGTAAAAATAGTTGGCATAAGGGTAGTATTCAGTGAAAGAGCTCTCATTATAGAGGAACAACTTTCTTCAGTTACAAAATAATATAATCAAGTTAGGGAAAGAGTGGAAATGAGCCAATGAAATAATGAGAACTATTTCAAGCCTAGATATATGTCATTTCTCTAGATAAAGTTGAAGGAATTATATATTTTGAATCTAATAATTTAAAAATATTTATTCATTAAATAAGTTAAGAATATAATGGTGATGTGGGCAGGGTTTCCAAGGAATATAATTAATCTCTATTTTTTTTTTTAGATTTGGTGATCATCTTGAATAACTAGTGAATTATAACTTTATTGTACTGTAATTGGTGCAATCGAAAAAATAAAACAAGATTACAAGTCAAATTATTTTAGGATCTTTGAATTATATTTACATGTGATACAAAATTTTCCACCAAATAAGATCTTAAAAATTGAGTTCATACCCTCTCAAAGTCTTGTAACTCTATGAAAAAAAATCCCTGTAAGAAGATCTACTAAGAAAGGTCATGTCCAAACTTTTCTGAGATCATGAAGGTTTCAAATACAAAACCTGTAATGGTGATCTACACGAACGATGACAAGAACTTTTCAAGGCCCTAAGATTCTTTAGTGTTAGCTAAAAGATCTTGAGATCATAAACAAGAGGGATGTCTGCTAGTTTTTTACTCTTAAACAAATCAAGAACACTTTTTGATCATGAAGATACAAAAAATAAGAATAGAGAAATATCAAGAGTGTTTCTCTTTGGTGACTGATATAGGGTTTTCTTGAAATCCACTAAGCCAAAACTCATTAATATCTTTATATATACATATATATACATATATAACAATATTAGGTTAGGCTTTTAAAGAATCACCAAGCCCATTAATGTTGAAAATAGTGCATATTGGTCCTACTTTTAGGTAAAACCTTTTTACCTAGTCCAAACAAGATTGGGTCAATGTATTAACTAATTTGGACCTTGGTCAACAACATCATTTGTTGGGCTTTGAATCATTTATTCCAAACCTAGTGTCATTACATACCCTTCACAAGAATACGCCTAACTTAAATATATTTTGTTGGATTTGGCATGATACAATGAGAAAGAAATGTTTCTTATATGAAGATTGGGGTAAATCATTATCGCAACATGGCCCAGATACAAATCCTAACTAGTGACTTAAAATGGCTAATGTACCTATTATTTCTATAGATATCTATATATCATTATCTTTTATTATTTGGGGCCATATCTTGATTATTTTTCACTATTTTTCCATATCTAGGGATTGAGTTATGAAATGACCAATCTTATTTTGGCCAGGTAAGATTGGACACCAGTCAGAGTTTATATTTTAAGGATTAGGAAACCCATAAAAACAAACTCTAAGGTTTGTGTTCATACTAGAAATCGCTTGCAAGGGTTTGGGAGTCGATGACGATCAAAAGTAAAGATCGACCTTCTCATGATGCCCAGTGATTAGTACCTTATTAATCCCGCATTAGCTTAAATTTTGATTTTTATTTAGTTTCAATATTTGATATTTAATTATAATTCTCATATTTCAAAAATTAAATTTTACAAAATAAATTATTTCGGATAAGAAAATTAAATTTTTAATATTTTTGAAAATCAAAATATCTTTCATTCTTTCTCGAAGAACCAAGAGAATACAAAAATTTTTATCATTCTCTTGGGTAAACTGCTGGAGAGCTGGTGGAATATGAAAGGTTTTAAAAATCAAACTATCTTTTATACCTTGCTTGAGAACTTGTGGAATTCCAATCTATAATGATGAAGCCATATCTTCCTCTATCGAATTCCAATCAACCCAATCTCATACAATATGGAAACTAGATTGAATAATCTTTCCATTCATATGTGATATGCCTTTTAGCTCCTCCAGAATCAAAATTTTTACCCTTCTTAAGTTAATGTATGTACAGGATTACTGCTTTCAGTGCCTAAAGTCAGAAGTTGTAATTCTTTTAAGCCATGAGTGACGTGGGCTTCAAGGCTTGCTTCCATGAATATAAACACTCTTATGTCACCAACGCCTCTAACAATATATGGTCAAGTCGTCTGCATCTAAACAAC
This sequence comes from Adansonia gregorii, assembly GCA_038382025.1. Lineage (NCBI taxonomy): Eukaryota > Viridiplantae > Streptophyta > Magnoliopsida > Malvales > Malvaceae > Adansonia > Adansonia gregorii. The sequence continues at coordinate 32,368 of JBBYHO010535583.1, read as the reverse complement.
TTAGCATTAGTTGAATGAGACCATTATTCGTAACTTAGGTAGCTCAGATAGTAGTCTTGACCTTAGGTTAGGCCAACAAGTGTTCTATGATTGAAACTTGAATATCTTGTTATACATAACAGAAACATAGTTTATTATGCTTTAGGATTATTAAATTTAATTTTAATTAATGACAACACAATTTTTTCAAAAATTTCAAAATAAATAAAAAGATTTATTAAAATTTGAATAATTAATTGTTATATAAACTAATTCACTTACATCATATATCTTTATTTGCATCATGAGCATTTAATGAAGTATGAAAATAAATGGAGATCTAACCTATGATGAAATTCTAAGGAGAATGCAAATGGGCAATTTTTTGAAAATTTCTAGCTTAGAAACGTTTTTTAAATTTTGCTAAAATATTAGATAATTTAGGAGAAAATTTCAATATCAAGGATTATCATTTATTTCTAGATAAAAATTTAAAATAAATAAAATAGACAAAAAAAGGAAAATAAATTCAAATTTGAATAAAAATTAGGATTTCTTTATAAACTACAAAATTAAATACTATGTTGGACATTTTTAAAGAAATAAATGAGTTTTCTTGAATACTCTTAAGATGAAAAACTTTTTTAAACTTTTCAGTATTTAAATAATAAAACTTCATCAAGAATAATAGATCTTGTTAACTAAGACCATTTCAAATATTATATAATATTAAATGGTTCTATCTTTTGGATGGGTGTTGTGGTAGTGCTAATACCTTCCGCGCATGTGATTGACTCTCTACCTTTGTTCATAATATAGACCATATCTTTTAAAAGAGTCTTACGTAAGTTTAGGATTTTTTTAAGGATGATAGATTTGATTAGATAGCTAATTACATTTAACTAAGAAAGATCGATTGCAAGTCTTTTTAATGTGTAGCAATTTAGTTCTCAAAATTGCACATTATGAAAATTGACAAAGATAAAACTCACCTAAGTGCATTAAAAGATAGAAGCAAAGCCTTAAAAAGTAAAGATAAAATGCTGAGAAATTAATTGAATTTGCATGTCAACTTATATTTACAATGACAAACTGAAAAGAAAAAAAAGCAAAAACTCTAGTTAAGAAGTTACTTGATTCACTTGGCTCTTCTACTACGGTGTTCCTATTTAAGCCTGGAATATTAATACCTTTTAGAATATTGCAAGTCCCTCGAGTGAATTTATTCACACCAATAGAATTCAATGACTTTTAAAATGGTCTATATTCACTTGTAATAAACAAGTTTAAAAATTTGATAAGTTAATTACTCTTTCTTGTAAAAATGTTGAAGTTTTTATCAGAGTCTTTGAAGTTAGCAATAACCTTAATGGTGAAATTTCTTTGTTCAATCTTAAGAATTTAGAAGATCCCTACAATGGCTTAGTTGATGTCAGAGAGAGAAAGTTTTTTCTTTTGATGAATGTCATGAAAAAGAAGATGATGCTATTAAGGAAAGCTAATAGTCATTGTTTCATAGCATGAGGAAGAAAAGCTAGTGGCATTAATCTTCAACATTAATAATCAGGTGGCAGAATCTATGAATGGTAGTGTTAGTAGTTGTTTTGAGAAAAATAAGGGATATTTTAAGGAACATTCAGATTTATTGAGTAATTTTACTATAATGACTGTATAAATCATGGTATATAATTTTGTGGAGCCAAATGTTATACTAATAGTCCTATCTTAGGTGGGCCCAATATTAATAAAGCTATAGCTTCTGACCTTGACCCATTAATAGAAGAACTGACTGATTATGATAATGTTTATGGTGAGCATACCTTAAATGGCAAGTCCATTATCTCTTTCTTTACTAGTAGAACCAAAATAATTCACTATGGCAAAAACATCTTCTATAGGTAGAAGAAAGGAAAAGTAGATTGAAGAGCTCAACGAATAGATTCTAAGTACTCTAAAGAAAAAAGAAAAAACAGGTAAGAGCTTAGAAAGAAAAAGATAGTAAAAACCAAAAATTAGGCCCTAGAGACTACTAATGAATTTTTTTCCAATGGTGATTTCAAAAACTTGAAGTGGAAGAGGATGCAATACATACTAAAAAATTAGGAAAATTCCAGGTTATTTCACTAACTGTTATGATGGTAAGGTCATAGAAAGAATTACAAGTTAGGGTAGGGAAACTGATTGAATCAAATTCACTATTCAAGATATTATCTTGGAATATCCAAGGTTTGGGGATGGCTTTTAAGCAAGCAATTTAAGTTTTATTTAAAAACAAAACTTGAAAATTTGTCTAAGATTTTGATTGAGAACTTAGAAGGGCATAGTAATTTAGGCTATTTCTTAATGAAATCTTCTTATAATTCTAGAGGATTGACTTTATCTTAGGATCAATCATGCTTTAAGAGTTATAGGATTTATTATGGGAGTAGTTTTTGATAGTGTGTTGTAATTATGTGAAACCGAAATTTGTTTACTCTCCTTATAATATTTATTGTCCATGTGATTTAGTTAGAAAAATTAGTGTGAAAAAAAATTTTAATATTTATTATCCATTCAATTTAGGCTATTTCTTAATGAAATCTTCTCATAATTCTAGAGGATTGATTTTATCTTAGGATCAATCATGCTTTAAGAGTTATAGGATTTATTATGGGAGTAGTTTTTGGTAGTGTGTTGTAATTATGTGAAATCGAAATTTATCTGCTCTCCTTATAATATTTATTGTCCATGTGATTTAGTTTAAAAAATTGGTGTGAAAAGAAATTTTAACCCTTAAGAGTTCTATTCAAGGCCCTTACTATGGTAGGTGATTAGAGTACTCATTTTTTTCATTGCACGACTATTGTCGCCACATGCCCACCTTTACAACTTCAGATGATACAAAGTGCATGACGCGCTCGACTTAAAATAAATGATGGTTGGTTGTGGTTGAGCCTTTGAGTTATCCCATGATCAAGATTTGGGTTTGGCATAATAATGTGAGGGAGAGGGAGACCATCGGACGAATAGCTCATCCATCGAGTCTATGAGGGCCACTGCGAAGTGGCCATTAACATGGAGTCACCACCGATCATTTTAGACTAGGCAAGATTGGATGCCTATTGAAAATGATATTTCAAGTTAGAAGACATGAAACATTGATTTCAAGGTCTACAAAGTCTAAAGATTCATTGGTTGGGTTTAGGAGTTGGTTACGCACGGAGAAGAATTAGCACCCCCATGACGCTCGAAATTAATACCTACTAACTATAACCCATTTTGATCTCAGTTGCATTGGTTCCATTTAGTTTTTTTTTAGATGTAATTCCCTTTTAATGCATGAAGTTCTTTAAATTTAGATCCGAGGTTTTTTTTAGAAAATTAGCTCACCTATGTGCCTCAGAGATGTAAGGAACATAGGGATTTTTATGAAAACAATGCTCGAATTAGATTTAAAAAATTTCAATGTTTCGTATTAGGCACTAGAGAGATACCAACATGGAGCATTTCCTTGTAAGCGTTATTGGAAAACAAATTTTAAACATGAATGCATAATAATCACTACAAAAAGAAATATTTTAAGAAGACAAAAAAGAGAACTATAATAATATCATAAACAAGCAATCACAAACAAAAAAAAGTAAAAAGGAGGAACAATCAAAATGTATCTCATAATTGCCTTCAATTATTGAAGAACAGTCATAATGAAAATTTTAGAGATCGGTTTGGATTCAGTGGTAATTTAAGGGACAAAGATGATTTTAATCAAAGTAGTCTGAGACATCCAAATGAAAAAAAATTTTGGATTTTGTTTGGCAAAGCAGGGTTAGAGTATCCCTTCAAAGAGGTGGAGTTGGAGTATCCCTAAAGATAAAGTTAGGAAAATATTTAAGAATAAAGAAAAAATTCAAATTTTTGATTAAGGATAAGGTTGGAATATTCCTTTGGAGTAGTGGGGTTTGAGTCTCCCCAAAGATAGACTTAGAAAAATATTAAGGACTAAAGAGAAAATTTAAATTTTTGATTAAAATGGGGTTAGAGTATTCCTTCAGAGCAATAGAGTTAGATTATCTCCATTAGTGAAAATTTTAATATGGGGAAAATAGATATCTAGTACAAAGTTATTTTTTTATTTTAGCCCTTCTAGAGTAGTGGGGTTAGAGTCTCCCCAAAGATAGAGTTAGGAAAATATTAAAGACTAAAGAAAAATTTTGAATTTTTGATTAAAAATGGGGTTAAAGTATTCCTTCAGAACAACAGAGTTAGAATATCTCCATTAGTGAAAATTTTTAATATGGGGAAAAGAGATATCTAGTAATAAGTCATTTTTTTATTTTAGCCTTGATTAGAGTCAAAAAGCTAATGTTGTGAGGGGAAACCAATCAGATGTATTTCAAGACATTTGAATATTTTGATAAAGGAGATTTGGAAATTAAGTTAGAAAAAAATAAGGGATGACGTCAGGTCATCTCTATTTTTAAGTTTATTTTGTGTACATCCGAAGGCATTAAGGGGTAAACGAGGTACCGTTGGAAAGGTAACTTGATAAGGTTTAATGTAAAAATATTTCAAAAATCCTAGAAAATTACTTTCTACGTGAATTTAATTTTTGAAGTTAGGTCTATCTTGACACTGGCAATTTGTACAAGTAAAGGGTAAGATGGATTTTGGAACATTGGTCTATACTTATCCAGAATTGTTATATCACGAATAATATTTTTCCTAAAAGGGAACTTTGTGAATGTTTTAGGAAAAATATTTAAAAATTTCATAAAAATAATGTGATGGGCTAAAATGGCTCAAATAGAATATTGCACGTTGATTCCAGGGGTTCCTAACAATGAAAGTTCAAAAAATCATAACTCCCACATCTGGGATGATTCGAGGATCGAAAGGCATCATTGGAAAGGCAATATGGTGCCCATTATGGGAAAAATATTATAAAAATCAAAGAAAATATTTTATGGTTCAAAAATGATTTTTAAAATTTAGACTACTATGCCGCCAGGATGAAAACAGGGGATGATTTAATTTTTCGATTTCCTTAGGGGGTCAAACTTGAATAATGGACGCTTAAAATAAGGGAAAAATGGCACAGACATCTAGAGTCTATTCCATAATCTCGGAGTAGTTTAGGACGATCAAACAACCCATTGACCATGCCATAAAGGTGTTAGACTCGTGATCAAGGCTTAGTTTTTCCCAACTAAAGAGAGGTTCTTTTGCTTGAAAAACAACATCTTTAAACTTGTGTCATCATGAATCCATAGCTAAAATATTTGTTTTATTCCTAAGATTGGAATACCAATTTCATGAAAACATTAAATCCATTTTATTCTTCATCTATTGGAGGTAGCATGAACTTGCGAATTTTTTTTTTGCAAATCGGTTCTTTAGTAAACAAACAAGCATTCTAAAGGAGATGTCATAAATAAAATATAATGCATAAAATGATAAACATGGATTAAACATGAAAACATATAAAGTTGACATTTTGACATGAAAATAGGTGATAAAAATGCAAAAAGATGACAAATAAGCTGCCTGGAGATGATATGAACATGTTTAAATAAAGGAGTAGATGCAGGAGTGGTCAAGATAGCATTTTTATTTCATAAGACTCTTTAAAACACAAGAAAATGTATGAACATACATAAGTTATGTTAAGGTGACCATTTAAACATGAGATGGGTATGAGAATATAGAAGGAACATGGCAAAAAATGCATGAACAAAGGCTGTGTAATGATAAAAATGAAGTATGGTGAGTTTGTATATCCAAACAACATCAAGGTGTCAAAAAAGTCATCATGATCCTAAGACTATCACAACCAAGGCAAAAAAAATGCATGAGAGTCTTAGAAGGGTCATTGCAGCATGAAGGGCTTAGTAAAATGAACTGATGATAAAAACAGAAAATGTATGGAAAATGTAGAAAATATACCTAAAAAAACTTGAACTCTTTCTCCCTTCTTAAGGGAATGACTTTAAACTTAGTTCTTTAGCTCTTTTTGCTATTATGTAGCAAGAAAATGATGAAAGGAAGAAGCTTTTAGGTAATATGGTTGCAGTGGGTGTTTTGGGGGTGAAAGCATATGAAAGTTTGAATTTTTGAAGGTTTTCTAGTGGTGGTTTTTGAAACTATGTCAAGGATGCTTGAGGGTGAAAGATAATGGAATAGTGTTTTTGGTGAGTTTTTGGAACTAAGGATTGATAGGGGATTTATGGGAATGGATGGAGAGTTTTTTGAGATTATTGGAAAGCTTTTTTGAAAATAGCTAAAGTTTTTTTTAGGTAGCTACAAGTCTCTTTTATTGAATGCTCAGCCAATGCCTTTAGGAGACAAAGCAAAGGCATTTTTGGTCTTTCTCCCCTATATTAGGGGACATCTCTAGCTACCATGCTCAGCCGATTTTCTTCCTATTGGTTCTACCATGTTGTGCAATGAGGTAGAAAAGCTGTGACAACCTGCAACTAGAGATATACCTGCCATACCCTCTTACAACCATATATCTTTTGAAAGTGATCTTTGTCATTCGTTGTTTAGGCTTCAAAATTTTGTTTGAATCCAATCATAAGCCCAAAGTTAAGGTTAAAAATGATTTATGATAGTTCCTTAGTGCAGAAACATGTTTAAATTGAATTTTTGAAGGCTAAAAAGTAGCTTAAACCAGGCAAAAATGCCTTGGTGTATTGATACAAAACATGTTATATCAATACACAAGGTATTTTTTACCCATGAGTATTGATACAATGAGCTATGTATCAATACTACGAGCAAAAAAATGTTTCAATTCTCGAGAGTTAGAGGCCTGTATCAATACTCTATGGATTTGCATCGACACTCATGCTTGTATATCAATACATTTTGCCAAAAATCACAACTTTAGCTACTGCCAAGGTTTATACAATACAAACATGCTAGGTATCGATACCACATCTTAGGTATTCATACTAAAGCCTCTTGTATCAATACTACATGTGAAAATTCAAGTTTTTGGCATCGTAAAGCCTCATATCAATACTTGTGTACCAATAAAACTTGCACGTATCTGCAACTTCTTGATTTTCTTAACTTGGTCATAAAATAGTGGGAAATTGATTTGTGTACTCATATGAATGACTCTGGTGACACCATGAAAAAATAGACTTTAATGCCTCATTTTGCATTTTTCTTTAATACGACTTATAGACATTTCAAACCATCCCAAAAAAAAATTTTTAACTTGGCACTGCATCACCTAATAGCACCTGATGACATGGCCTTTGGCAATTGTGCCCCCAATTTTTATTTTTATGTTTTGATTTTATCAACTTCCACTTAAGTCCTAGGATGCTAGAAACTGGCCTCAAACAAAATGAGATGTCTACAGTTGCCCTTCCTTAATGGTGGCTAGGTATTAGGAATAGGGCAAAGACAAATAGATGCCATTTTATTCAGATTGGATGATGGATTCATGTGCCTGCAGAGAAGTAAAAAGCTATTTAGTATTACATCTAAATAGGTTGAGTAACTTGCAAAAAAAAAAGAGCTAATGAGTTTTAAAGGGTTTGACCTCCTTACTAGGTTATTTTTTGGGTTTAGTCCTAAACAAGTGCCATCAGCTTATGTGGGTTTTGAGGTAGGTAAAGAAATACGTCTAGCTCTCTGTGGACTAAGGTAGATATGTGCCACCAGCTATTACGGGCTTTAAGGTAAAGAAAAAAAGACGTCTCACTTTTTATGGACTAAATTGGATAGGTGCTACCAGCTTATGTAGGCTTCATGGTAGGTATGTGCCCTACTTTTTGAGGACTGAGGTAGATATGTGCTATTAGCCTGTGTGGGCTTTGAAGTAGGTAAGCATCCTGCTCTTTAAGGACTGAGGTAAGTAGGTGCCACCAGCTTGTGTGTACTTTAAAGTAGGTAAACGTCCTGCTCTTTGAGGACGAAGGCAAGTAGGTGCACCAGCATATATGGGCTTTAAAATAGGTAAACATCCTACTTTTTGTGAACTGAGATAAGTAGGTGTCACTAGGATCTGTGGGCTTTATTGGTAGGTAAGTATCCAACTCTTTGAGGATTGAGGTGGGTAAGTGCCACCAGCTTGTGTGGGCTTTAAAGTAGTTAAGCATCTTACTTTTTAAGGACTAAAGTAGGTAGATGCCATCAGCTTGTGTGGGCTTTAAGGTATGTAAGCATCTTACTCTTTGAAAACTGAGGTAGTTAGATACCACTAGCCTGTGTTGGCTTTAAAGTAGGTAAGCATCCTACTCTTTATGGACTGAGGTAGGTAAGTGCCACCACTTGCGTGGGCTTTAATGGTAGGTAAACCTCCTACTCTTTGAGGACTGAGGTAAGTAGGTGCCACTAGCTTGTGGTCAGGAAAGGTATCCTGCTCTTTGAGAACTAGAAGAAAGTGATTTAGATACTCTTCTTGGGTGATTTTTAATGAGCACGTAAGGTTAAAGGTACTTACTGGTGGCTTTTCGAGGTTTTTTAAAATTAAAAAATTATACCTTAGGTTTTCTAGAAATTTGACTCTTGTATACAGGAGCTGGTACCTGTAAGATATTAAATGCTATATAATGCATAGGGATGGAAGTGCTTGTCTAAATGATGTAAGGGTAATGACTTTAAAAGCCTAATCCAGTTGTTTGGTTTTAGCCTTTTTCAGCTTTGATAAGGTGGCCTTTTGCCTAAGGTTTGTCAATCTTGCCTTAGATTTTTAGAGGCTTTAAATGTTAAGGTTATCGCTTCTTCGAAGGTATGAAAGGTCCATGATCACTAATCAGGAGGAGGTTTTGAGCATGGTTTAAAGATATGGGGCCTTAGTACAAGATAGGTTATGGCCCTAAGAGTTTATTCTTAGTCTCTAGACATGAAACAAAGTTCTTGCAAAGTTTAATCCTTCCAAGTAATGCTAGGAAATCCTATTATCAGTTTCGTTTGTTTATCAAGCATTACTAATTAAACATAAACATTATGCTACATGTAATATAGGGTTATTAAAAATTTTTTACGAGAAATCAAGTAATTGTATTTTCATTCAAAAAAAAAGGTACAAGTTGCGACAAACTTATGAGATTGTGAAAGATTTTGAAATAGAAAAGTGATAAGAGAAGTCTTCATGGTCTATTGGCTTTAATGCCGACAACATGAATTCTCCACTAAATGATTTTGGAGATTTTTTTTCGAGCAATTAATCCTTTTGAAGCTAACTAACAGACAAGAAGATTTCTTAGATTACCTTATGGTAGGATAGAGGCCTCGAAGTTATGTAGTTTCCATTTTTTGAGTGCAGGTGTGGATGAAGTTTGGTAGGGTTTGGTTAGCATAGAACAATGGGTTAGGTTATGACTTCGTTTCTTGATCAGAGTTATGAATATGAGGAAAATTAGTTTTAGGCTAATGATGGCTTAGGCTTGACTTTGTTTGATTAAAGAGATCTAGTTACTTAAGCCACCTTTCGGGTTTTCAACTTAAGCCAGTCTTTATTTTTTTTATTCTTATCTTTTTATTTGTTTTTGTTTTTTTTTTTGGAGAATAGTAGGCGAAGGACTAATAGAATGCCCTTTCAGGTTTTCATCCTAAAGCCTTTTTGGGCAAAGTATTTCTTAACAGAATCAGAGTTCATAAGATAGACCTTTTGTTATCGGCCTTCATCATTAATTTTTGATACAATTGCCTATGACTAGTGGCTTTAATTCTTTTCTCTTCAGTGAGATTGAGTTGCTCATATTGGCTCTTAACTGATTCAACTTCTTCAAGTTAGGATTCTATCAAGACTCTAAGTGAAGGGATTTCAACCTCGATTGGTAAGACAGCCTCATGTTGTAGACCAAGGAGAATAAGGTAGCACCCGTGGAAGTTTGTGCTATTGTGCGAAAGCCATGTAATGCGAAAGGTAACTTTTCATGCCAATCTTTGTATGTTTTAGTCGTCTTTTCAACTATCCTCTTGATATTCTTGTTGGCTGCTTTGACTGCTCCATTTATTTTCATACGGTATGGGAAGAAGTTTCAATATTGAATCTTGAATTAAGAGTAGACTACATGCATCATTTTGTTTTTCAGGTTATGTGCATTGTCTGTGATTATTTATTTAGGAAGACCATATTTACAAATAATGTCTTGTTTTACAAATTTGCAAATGACAAATCTAGTGACTTGGCATAAGAAGCTACCTCTACCCACTTGGTGAAATAATCGATTGTAACCAAAGTGAAGCAATGCCCATTAGAAGCCTTAAGGATAATTAGTCTAATCATGTCTATGCCCCATCTAAAAAAGGACATAGAGTTGTCATAACATGTAAAAGTGTCAATGGGACATGAATTTTGTTAGCATAGATTTGAAATTTGTGACACATTTGAGCATAGTTAATGCAATCATTTTCAAGAGTCAACCAATAATAGTCTAATTGCATGACTTGTCTTGTCATTCAATGTCTATTAGTGCATGTACCATAAATTTTTTTGTCAACTTCTTTAAGTATTCTTTTAGGTTTAAAGGCATCCATGCATCGATACCTGATCCTAGCCTTTCTTGTACAAAATCCCACCATCCAAAATGAAGCTCATGGTTTATCATCAGATGGTTTTCTTACCCGTTTTGGTGGCATCTTTTGGGTATCATTGATCCTTGATATACTGAAAGATGTCATGATACCATGGCACATTGTCCTTCTCTTCTTCAACATTCTGATAATGTGCCAGGTTGTATAGATGTTCATTGGAATACAAGCAATGTCTGATTCTCAATTGACTTTAAAAATGGATGATAGAGTGGCCAAGGCATCAACAATTTGGTTCTCTTCTTGATATAGATGTTTAAAGCTAATATGATCAAACTCTTTCTTAAGCTTTGATATTACATTATCGTACTGGATTAGTTTAGCATCACGCGTTTGCCATTCTCCTTTTAGTTGGTAAATGGGCTAAATCTCCAAACACTTGTAGTGTTTGAATGCCCCTGTAATGGCTGCTTAGAGTCCCATGATGCAGGCCTCATATTCAGCTATATTGTTGGTGCAATAAAAATTCAACCTTGTAGTAAAGGGGTGGTGGCTTCCATTAGGAAAGATGAGAATTACCTTACTTCCATGCCCCTATGCATTTTGAAGTACATTTTCCACGATAACCTACACTTAACAGTGTCCTTTACCTCTGATATGCACATTAAGTATTAGTTAGGAAACTCAAAGTCTAAAGGCTACTAGTCATTTATGGCTCGACTTGCCAAAAAGTCTATTATTGCAGTACCTTTGATGGCTTTCTGGTTCACATACATGATACATACTCAGAAAGTATAACTTGCCATCTAGCTAACATACTAGACAAGGCAGGGGCTTTGTATAAACACGTAATAGGATCAGGCTTTGCAATTAACCACGTATTGCGATATAGCATGGATCACCTTAACCTTTTGGCTATCCAAGCTAAAGCATAACATACCTTTTCTACGAAAAAATAATTATTTTCATATTCTGTAAACTTTTTACTCAAGTAATAGATAGTTTGCTCCTTTGTTCCTGATTCATCATGTTGCCCTATTACACAGCCCATCTATTAGTCTAGAATTAATGATACAAAATTAGCAGTTGGCTGGCACTGATGGCACAAGTATTTAAGGTTCAAAAGGTAATGTTTGACTTTATCAAAAGCTTTTTCGCATTCTGGATTCCATTTTCTAGGATTTTGTTTTTGGAATAGCCAAAAGATCGAATCGTATTTGTCAATAAATTTCTCACTTCCTTTTAAGTTTGAGGCGGTGGTAGATTCTGAATGGCTTTAACCTTGTTAAGATCAATCTCTATTCCTTTGTGGCTCATAATGAAACCTAATGGTTTACTGGATGCGGTGCCGAATGTGCACTGGCAAGATTTAGCTTTTGCTAGCATTTGTGAAGCCTTTTGAAGAGTCTTCACAAATTGGCCACATGTTCATTCTTTTTTAGTGACTTAGGGATCATATCAACCATATAGACCTCGATTTTTTAATGGATGGGATCATGGAACAATGTTATCATCGCCCTTTGGTAAGTTGCCCCTGCATTCTTGAGCCCAAAGGGCATCACTTTGTAGTAGAAAGTACCCTACATGGTTACGACAGTGGTCTTTTCCATTTATTTAACTGCCATTTTGATTTGGTTATAGCCCGAAATCCAATCCATAAAGGAAAACAACATGTTTTTGGCAATGTTGTCTACTAGGGTGTTAATGCGAGGTAAAGAGAAATTATCTTTTAGACTAGCTCAGTTTAGACCTCTATATTCTACACACATCCACACTTTATCATCCTTCTTAAGGACTAGGAATATATTGGCTACCCATTTAGGATATTTGGCTACCTTGAGAAATCCCACTTTCAATTGCTTTATCATTTCTTCTTCTTTAATCTTCAGAAGCATTTTAGGCTTTAGCCTTTTAAGCTTTTGTTGTATGAGCTTACACTTAGGTTAAGGGGAAATTTATGGACCATAATGTTGGTATCTAATCTAGCCATGTCTTAGTAGGACCAAGCAAACACATCTCAATATTCTTGAAGGAGACTTATTAGTTTGGTTCGAGTTGATGGTTTTATGGAAGTTCTGATTTTAACCTTTTTCTTATATTTTTCTATTCCAAGGTCTATGGTTTCAGTAGCCTCTTTATGAGGTAATATCTATTTTTTTCCTATTCAAGTAATCTCAATAGGCCTAGAGGGATAGGGTTATCTTTAGGATCCTCTTCAGATTTTACTTCACCGACACAGATTAATTGCTCAAAATCAATTTTTGAAGTTTTAGTATAAACATTCATGTCGCCTTCATCAGGGTACCTGAAAATATGAAAAAGAACAATACAAGTGGAAAAATATGTAAAGAAAGGTCCAAAGTTAAGAACTATGAATACAAAAAATGAAATGCATAATGCTTAGACATTATCATTTATAGCACTTAATAAAAGATGCCCATACAAGGATCCTACAATGCTTTTAGGCGAAAGCATGTAGGTCTAGTTCAAAACATTACTTTAAAATAGACTTGAACAGTACAAGAATCTCAATTTTAGTTTAAACACTCAGAACAAATCCTAGAGGGCACAGACTAGTCTCTGGACTTGTGGTTAACATCTTTAGCTTATCGATCGCATTGATAGAGTCATCCCCGAATGCCTTGTTCAATATGAGCACAGCATTAGCAAAGCCAATTTTACATACCCCTTGGGCAAAAAATTTCTGAAAATGGTGGGAATATCATTGGCTCATCCTCCATTTCTTATCCTGACAAACGGGCTATCATCTTCTCATTTTTTTCTGAGCTTGTTTTCTTTCTTTGCTATGCATTGGGCTTGAATCCTAACCATCTTTTGTCGATCTGGTTGATAACTTTTAATGCTTCAACAATCATTTGGAGGTGTTTTTTGAATCCCTTTCTAGCCTGGGCACTTTTCTCGACAGTCAACTTCAAACCTATTTAAGTACTCTCTAATAGGCAAGGCCGAACTATTGGCAACCCATCCTTGAAATAAGTAGCATTAACAAACTCAAAGGATTTGAAAGAAGATTCTGAGATATCTTCATTAAGTTTGAGATATGGGGCATCAGTTGAAGTAGCAAAATGATATCTTTTTCTCTTTTGATACTGATAACTTTGTTCTCGATGATGAATTTTAACTTTTGGTGTAAGGATGATGGTACTGTCCTAGCACAGTGAATCTAAGGCTTTCCCAATAGGTAATTATATAATGGAGCAATGTTCATCACATGGAAGTCGACTTCGTACGTACATAGGTCAATTTAGAGTGGAATGGTGATGTTCCCCATAATGTTTCGATAAGTTTAATCGAACACTTGCACAATCGTATGACTATTCTAGATATGAGATGCGTTAATAGGGAGCTTGTTCAAGCATGACATGGGCATTACATTTAAAGCTGACTTGTTATCAATGAGCACCTTGGGCAATGTGGTGCCTTTACAATATGTGGTGATATAAAGGGCTTTGCAGTTTCCTCTCCCTCTGTGTAGGATTTCATCATCGCTGAAAGATATGTAATTATCAGTAGTGATGTTGTTCACTAAGTGATCCAACGGACTTATAGAAATGTTGGGAGGGATGTAGGCATTCTAGTGAGCCTCAAAATTAATAGTAGTGACAACACAGATATCTTGGCAGGTTGTTTACCCACTTGTTCAACTGATCGACTATGCTGTATTCATTGTGTTTGATGAATTTAAGAATCCTATAGCTTATTTCTCATTCACTGGCTCCTTAAAGACTACTAAACCAGACTTTTTGATTGCAAATTTCAATGCTTAAGGAATAGGACTACTATTCTCTTAGTTAGTTTCACTTCTTGCTGCTACTAGGGCATAACATTTGCCACTACAAGTTAGGTGACTTACTTCTGAAAGATCCACGCTCGCCGCTTGCTGACTAGATTCCTTAATGATTAGGGTTTTGTTTTCATAGTTCCAAGAAACCACCTTATCATCCTTATAAGGGAAAGAAGATGGAAGTTGAATGACCAACTTTGGTATGGGCTGAAAAAAGGACGGCTTTGGCTTTCAATCAATTGTTATACAAGATTAATGGCCTTTCAACCCTGTAAGAAGGATTGCCTTTTTATTCTTTTACTGTTTTGATAGACTTTGTTGCATATACAGACTTGGTATATGGGGTTTGCTTTTCATCATAGATTTTGATGCTACCCTCATTCATTATCTTTTGAACCATAGCACGAAACTCTTAGATGTTTGAAGAGTATGGCCATAAATAGTATGGAAATCATAGAAGCTATCAATTTTTTCTTTTATTTTTTTGGTTGCATTAAGCAGCTTAGCTAGCATAGGATTTGCCAAACCAAATTCATTGGCGTTCTAACTTCTTCTATGTTTTCTTTAGCCTCATGGTTTTTTTCAATGACCAGTCTCTTTGGGTCTAACTCAACATGAGTTTAAGATGAATTGGCTTCAGTGCCAGATTTCGATTACTAACTAACCTTTATTTTTCCTTTCCCTTTAATTTTGTAGATATTTTTTTACCTGATTTATTTTTCATGGCCTCATCAATCATCCTATAGAGTACAAGTACCTTTTTGTAGTAAGGGGCTTACAATGTGCCAATGAATCTAACAATCATATATTTTTCTGTCAATAAGGGATGAATTTGGGCAACCTTTTCTATCCATCTCTAAGCATACTGCCTAAAACTTTCATTAGCTTTCTTTTTCATGCCAATAAGAGACAGATAACTTAAGATCCGGTCATCTATAGGCCTCTCTTCATCTTTGGCATTCATAAATGGATCGACTTATAGAACTCAATCTCAAACAGATCCATCATCCCTTAAACCATTTCTAAGAATGATAGGCAATGTTAAAATTATGCCCTTGATTGCAGTGGCAACAAGATGTTTCAATGGCATTTCTTCTTTGATTTTTATCATTTATTACTATTTCAGCTTTCATGAAAGCTTACCAGACCTTGCTCATCAGGATTTTGACTTCTCCAATGCTTTTTTTGACCTAATGACCTTTTCCATCGATTATCACATTCACTTTAGGTTCGGCCTGATTAGGGAGTGGATTAGCTCCAACATTTGGTCTAGGCCCTTGTTCGCCCTTGAGCACTCATTTTTCTAGAAGGCCCTGCACCTTTCTTTTAAATGAAGTGCAGTTCTCAATGGAATGGCCTTGCGCTCCAACGTAGTATTCACAATAAGCATTCTCATCATACCATCTGGGGCACAGTGATGATCTTGGATTTATGAATACTAGGGCCACTACTTTACCTGCCAATAAGCGAGAGTAAATCTATTTATAAGAATAGGGAGTGGTTCAAAGTGTTCTCTTTCTCAGGGTGCTTGTTGATTATTCAGAGCTCTTGTGTCATTCATGTTGCTCAGTTGTGCAATCTGGTGCCAAGCTCATTGCTAGAGCAAACCCAGTGGTATAAACTAATTATGGTGCGGGAGAGTAAGGATTATGACCTGTATTCAACATGCTCAAGAGGTATATAGGCTATGTAGGATGCAAACTTTGATTAAATCTAGCATGATTTTGCCAACAACATTTATCTCCTTTTCCTTACCCTTATTTGTTGTCTTCATGAGTGATCTAGATAATTCCTCTATGGATATCCTATCACTTTTTGTGGTGTTCTCAATCATTTCACTCGATATAACCATATCGACAAAATTTTTCATGGTGCTTCCCACCAACCTTTCATAGTAAATAGCTCATATGATGCCACCAAACATGACCATCATTTTCTTCAGTTAGAAGGGGATGAAATTGTGTTGCTTCCTTTCTCTATCTTTAAGCATATTACCTAAAGCTCTCAAAAGATTTCTTCTCCACGTCATGAAGAAGAGGCAATCCAGAGCACAATCAGGCACGTGCTTTAATTATTCAAGGAATGCGGATGCCAAATCTACCCATGTTTGAATTCTTACAAGATCAAGCCCTATATACTATCTCAAGTTGCCCCAGTTAGACTATCTTGGAAGCAATCGATCAGTAATTTCTTATTCTCTTCATACCCTACTATTTTATGATAGCACATATGAGGATGGGTAGGAGGGTTGGTAGTTCCATTGTATTTTTCAAAATCAGGCACTTTAAACTAGGGCAGGATCACAAGACTCGAAACCAGCCCTAATGATTTTGCATTTTTGATTCCAAATTTGTTACTTCTTTTAATATCTCGAAGGCATTTCTCTGATAACTGATACTTATCAAAGTCCTTATCATTTTCTAAGGGCCTTTTTGTTTTCTCTAGCTCCATTTACTCATTGAGGACCGAGACTATAGGCTTTGCTAGTGAAGAGCGTAGGCCTTGAAATATTTAAATCAAATGAGATGCTATTGCAAGATTGATGTAAATGAATGGCTGAGTTGGTGGGATGTTTATTGCCTGAGGATGTTGCCCGTGCAATGCCCCTTCTTGAGCATTATGGCTTCAGTACCACCATTCAAATTACTTTAAGGATAGGCCGATTCTTTTCTCACTTTCAACTATGCTTGTTCATCCTTTTTCCTTTAATACATCGGATAGTAGCTTAGTTAGTTTGATAATCTGGGCTTGAAGTTCCTCATTCTTATGAAATGACTGCTCTTGAGACTCTTGATACATGAGTTTAAGTCATTCAATATGGGCCTGGTGATTATCTTCCATCGTTTTTTGATGATTATAAGTGTTGTGCTGATGGCAAACTGTAGGTTTCGTGTTTTAGAGCACCTTTACTTTAAATTATTACTGGATTAAGCCTTTATGATATCTTCAGGCATATATTTGATGTAATAAAATTGAATATGAGGTCATGATGATAAATGATTGAATAAAACTATGAAAAAAATTAGGTTCGTCATGCAAATGCAAAAAGACAATTAGATTAAAAGGCAGCTCCACCAATAGAATCTTTCATTAAAGCAATAAAATGTCCCGATTACATATGATTACATTAAAAAATGCTTAACACTGTTACATTACCTAATTACATGTTCCAAGAAATATAACAAGTCTTGCTTATGGGCTCCAATGGATAAGATATCACATGTCAAAGATCGGGCTACATCCATCATGTTCTTAGCCTCCAACTAATCTACTTGAATTTGCTTTGTGGGATGGTGATGATCATCCTGATAGTTTTGGCATACGTGATCAACCACTTAAAGCCATTCTTGCTTCTACTGTTCAGAAGCTCTTACCAATGCATCGACTTGGTCTTAGCGAGCTTGAAAAGAATGCTCTAAATCTTGCATTCTATGTGTTAGAGCTCTATTTCTAGCCTGGTTTACTCTCAAATCTTGGACTTGAGCTTCTAACCATTCATTCTTCCTTTGGTAAGTTGATGCAAGAGCCCGAGTTTCAACAAGCCTTTCCCTATTAACCTTAGCCGCTTCTCTCCATTAATGTAGTTTTTTCTCGAGAATAGTAATTTATATCCTCTACTCAACCAATGACTTTTAAAGTCTTTAGGACTTGCTTGCTTTGTTAAAGGCCACATAGTTTTTCTTCAAACTCTCAAGATGGTTCTTAAGGTAGTTTTTCTCCTTGGTCACCATGTTCACATCGCCATCATAAATTTTCAATTGACTATTATCCTCTTTTAATCAAGTAATCTTTTTGGCATTTTCTTGTTCGAACTCTCAGTTGAGTAATTCAATCTCAGAGGGAAATTCGTCAACCGGTATTTTCAGTGTCCCAATACTAAACAGGGGCACAACGTCTTTAATGCGACAGATCCTTCGTTCATCATATCTTGGGGTCATACTGCCTCTCCAATATCTCTTTGTGCAGCGGGTTATTTCCATGCATGAAAAGCTAGCTGAACTTTTGACTTATAAGTGGGCCCATCGTAGTTGAAATCCCATAACTCTAGGTCCTGGATGAAGGGGATGAATTGATGGCACTGGAATTATCGAAGGACTAAAAAGGGTGCATAGCTAGTGCTTCCCTATAATCCCAGGAGCGATACATAACTATAATCTTTTCACCGATATATGACTATTTGTAAGAAAACCAAAAGGTCTTCCATGTTGCCTCTTCCCCTTTCAGGTTCTGAAATTTTTGGACCCATTGCTCTTCAGATTTGTCATGAAGCCTTCCTTTTCAAATACCTTGGAGATAAGGCTAAAGTTGGGTAAGAATTAATAAATGTCTTGCTTTATTCAAGACAAAAGTGACTGATGAGCCAAATATGAAAGAGCAGAGAACATCTAATGAAGTGGCGTATACGTATTCTTTTACAAAAATTAAAAACTCAAATAGTTTCGAGAATGATGGCTAGCACGAGATTGATGTTGCAGCATAAACAAAAAAAGATATCCACGATCGTGGTTTCAACAAAGCCTAATGTCTTTAGGAATATAACCAGACCATATATCGCTAAACTGTAGATATCTTAGATTTTTTGGATGTCAATGGTACCCGCTATTGCC
The DNA here is from genome assembly GCA_038382025.1 of Adansonia gregorii. Lineage (NCBI taxonomy): Eukaryota > Viridiplantae > Streptophyta > Magnoliopsida > Malvales > Malvaceae > Adansonia > Adansonia gregorii. The sequence continues at coordinate 13,504 of JBBYHO010535583.1, read as the reverse complement.
TCCTTTAAACTGGACCACGAATGCATTCAACGTTCCCCTTCATGTTAATGTGACTTTTAATCTAAGTTTTCATTACCTCGAGAATTTAAGCTAATTTTTTCTTTAAAATTGGAGGGTTCAAGGCCTTGCATTATATTTTATCGACCTTAACTCTCGCAGTGTTGAGTAATGCAGTGTATTTAGTAAACTATAGGGACCAAATCTTCATGATTAAACGTGCAACACTTATATGCTATATTCCAAAACTAAGATGTTGCTTGTAACAAGCCAACATCCAAACTGACTTGAAGTAAAAAAGCAATATCTTCATATCTTTTAGTGAATAATTCCCTTTCAATATTGTCCCAATTGGTCCATATAATCCACAGATCTTGCCAATCATTTTAATGGTCCCTATCTTGATCCTTTCATGCACTATTGAGACATGCCTTGGTTTAAACACATTTTTATCTTCATGTTATCGGTGTTCTGACCATGCTCAAACTTTTTCAAAAGGCTTTAGCTCCAAAGTGGATTGTTGCTCCATGACAGATACCCCTTGACGAACATTGTACCTTAACCAATTATCCCATGGTGATGGTGACTATGATGAAATAATGTACGGTGAAAAAGATAAGCAAAAAAAAGAATGATTTAGTAACTAATATGAAATATTAGGCAAAAGATAGAGAAATAAAGGAATAGCAACAAAAGTGTATCACAAAGTTTGCCCTAAAAATAGGTGGCACGATGCTTATGGGCAGACATGATGATCATGTTGAGGTATTAAAAAGGCACCATACCGGCATGTTCGTAAAAAAATAATTACCTTTTCACGAAGTAACATCATACCTTGTGAGGACTAAGACTAACCATTTAAACGGTGACGTTTGTTCATCACCATCTCTGTTAAGTACATGCTAAGCTATCATTCAGGTAGCATGAAAGCTTATTTCGGTCAGATATGACTATTTCAAAATAGCATTGCAAGTAATGGCATTCATTGGTCCTTACCCATTTATTAAAGAGGATTTGCCATCAAATGTAACTACATATCCTAAAGCAATGATAATAACAATAACAAACACGGGTGACAATGTTCACCCATCACTGCCCGCATAACCATGGTATATAGGAGTAAAAGTAAGAAATGTTCCCCCAAATGATCCTACTCTTTAGGTTATTCTAATAGCATCCGATATGGTTTGACAAGGTTTAGCTCATAGGGTTCACTATATAGGTTTAAACTGATACCTATTTCGATATCCAAATTACTCTTCCATTCGGTAAGGACAGCCATGACACCCCAATCCTAGGCCCATCATAGGTTTGGCAGAATGGGTTTGATCTAGTAGATGTATTTACCTATGCAAAAATGAAGGGGTACTCACGAGAGACAGGTAATTTACATCCTGAAGGTCTTGCCATGCCTATGTAGAGGGTTACTCACGAAGGCGAATGGCTCTCTTCCTCTTAATAATTAAGATACTAACCATACCATGGTGTTTGGTTGGAATCTAGTGCAAATGCAAGTGCACAGTGTATGTTGGGGGAATAATCAAACCTTTTTGTTTTATTCCCATATTACCATATTTATTTAAGTCAACATTTATACAGGAACAAATAATCCCTAACAATCATAAGATAAAAACATAAACAATAGAGATTAAGGCAAAAATAAAAGAAAATTGTATCTAAATAATTATGGAGATCGAAAAACCAAGAACCAAGTGAGCAATAGCTAGTCATAGGCCTAACTCTCTAGATTTGGTCCCTAATGGAGTTGCCAAGCTATCGCCATATGCTCGCCTTTACAACTTCGGACAATTCGAAGGGCATGGCATGCTCGACTTAAAACAAATGATGGTTGGTTGTGGTTGAGCTTTTGAGCTATCCCATGATAGAGATTTGGATTAGGCATAATAATGTGAAGAAAAGAGAGACCATCAAGAAAATAGCTCATCCAATCGAGTCTCGGGCAGCCATCATAAAGTGGCCATAAACTCAGAGTCACCATCGATCATTTTAGGCTAGGCAGGACCGAATGTCTATTGAAAACAATATTTTGAGTTACGAAACTTGAAACATCGATTTTAAGGTCTACAAAGTACAAAGATTCATTGATTAGGTTTCGAAGTTCGTTATGCGCGGGGAAGGATTAGCACCGTCACGATGCTCAAAATCGATACATACTAACTATGTCTCACTTTGATCTCAGTTACATCAGTTCCATTTGGTCTTTATTTGCATATAATTCCCTTCAATGCATGAAGTTCTATAAATTTAGATCAAATTATTTTATAAAAAATTAGCTCACCTATATGCCTTGAAGACGTGAGGAAAATAGGGATTTTTGTGAAAACAATGTGCAAATTGGATTTAAAAAATTTGGATGTTTCGTGTTAGGCATTGGACAGATATCAACATGGAACATTGCCTTATAAGCTTTATTGAAAAGCAAATTTTAAAGATGAATGCATGATAATCACTAAGGAAAGAAATGTGTTAGTCAGACAGAAAAAGAAAAATATAATAATATTGTAAACAAGCAATTACAAACAAAAGAACATAAAAAGGAGGGACGATCAAAATGTATCTCATAATTGCCTTCGATCATTGAAGAATAACCGAAATGATAATTTTAAAGATTGGTTTGGATTTGATGGTAATTTGAGGGACAATGATGATTTTAATCAAAGTAGTTTAAGGCATCCAGAAGAGAGAAAGTTTTGGATTTTTTTGGTAAAGCAAGGTTGGAGTATCCCCTTGGAGAGGTGGGGTCGAAATATCCCCAAAGATAGAGTTAGGAAAATATTTATGAATAAAGAGAAAATTTAATTTTTTATTAAATATTGGGTTAGCCCTTGGAGTAGTGGGATTAGAGTATCCCCAAAAATAAAGTTAGGAAAATATTAGGGAATAAAGAGAAATTTTGAATTCTTGATTAAAAAATAAGGTTGGAGTATCCCCTCAGAGAAATGGAGTTAGAGTATCTCCACTAGTGAAAATCTTAATCTAGGCAAAAGAGATATCTAGTATGAAGTCATTTTTGTATTTTAGCCTTGATCCAAGTCTAAGGACTTATGTTATGGGGGGAAACCAATCGGTTGCATTTTGGGACATTCAAATGCTTCGATAAAAGAGATTCAAAAATTAAGTTAAAAAAATAAGGGACGATATTAGGTCATCTTGCATCCCGAGTTTATTTTGGGTGCATCCAAAAGCTTCATGGGATAAATGAGATACCATTGGAAAGGCAACTTGATAAGGTTTAATATAAAATTATTTTTAAAATCCTAAAAAATTACTATCTAGGTGAATTTAATTTTTGACATTAGGTCTATTTGGACACTGGTAGCGTGTATAAGTAAAAGAGCATGATGGATTTTGAAAAAATTGTTCTAGGCTCTTTCGAAATTGTTACATCATGAATAATACCTTTCCAGAAAGAGAATTTTGTGAACTTTTTAAGAAAAATATTTAAAATTTTCATAAAAATCATATAATTTATCCCTTTTTCTTCATTTTTCATAAAAATCCATTATCTTTTTACCACATCAGCTACAATTTACATAGTTGATGGTTGTATCATGAGAATCACTCATACTGGCATTTTTTTCTTCGTCACCTAAACTTTACTTCATACATTTCCTGTACCCAAATTGAATTTGAATCTTATCTATCGTAACGTGGCTTGGATGCAAATCTTGACCAAGCTCGACTTAAACGGCCATTGACTATGTAAGTAATGATGTATCATTATTTCAAAACTATTTATTCTTCTTTTTTTGGGCCATATATATATTAATATTCTTTTATTTCTGGGGACTCAGTAGTTAAGATGAATCGTTCACCCATCTTAACCCTAAATAATCATCATGAAATGACCATTTGTTTGGAGTCACCACCAATCTGTTTTGTCCAAATGAGATTAGTCACCTGTCAAAATTAATGCTTTAAGGGTAATGAAACCCTAAAGATAAATTCTATGGTCTACGGAGTACCAAAGATCGTTTGTAAGGGTTTGAGAATTGGTTATAGCCACAAGTAAGGATCGACCCTTTTGTGGTGCCCAAAATTAGTACCTTATTGTTCATGGTTAATTTGAACATTAATTTTTATCTAGCTTCAATATATGGCATTTAATTACAATTCCTATATTGTTAAAATAAGATTTTAATATTCCATGAGAAAGAATCAAGGCTTTGTATTTTGAAATTCAAAACATCTTATGCAACCTCATCGAAAAACCAATGGGACACAAAAGGTTTTTATTATTCCCTTTTATATCCCAACGAAAAACCAAAGGGACATAAAAGGTTCTAAAAAACCAAAATGTCTTTTACATCCTATTGAAGTACCTGGCAGAATGTGAAAGGTTTTTATTTCTATAAAATTCTCGATTTTCATCTTTGAAAAGGTATCTCATCATTAGAATGATTCGTAAAACCCTTATAACATATAGATGGGAGGAACTTCACACATCACTCTAACTCCGAGACATTGCCTTTATTTTACAAAGACATATGAATTTTATTTGAAACAAAAATAAAGGACCTATGACTCAGTCTAGACACTAAAGTACTAATTCAAATCTAAAGACTAAAAAGGTAAAAAAATAAACCTATCCTTAAAGTATACCTTCGGCATAGAAACACCTGAAGGTTACTTAAGAATAGGTTTTAAGAACAATTAAAATATCCCTAAGGCTTACCATCGACACTAAGGCACCTAATAATTTCTTAGGATTTGGTTCTAAGGAAAATTAAAGAAAAAAATTCCTAAGGCTTACCATCAACATTAAGGCACTCGGTAACTACTTAGAATTGAGTTCTAAGAAAAATTTAAAAAAAATTCCTACGGCTTACCATCGATGCTAAAGCACCCGGTAACTACTTAAGATTGAGTTCTAAGGATAATTAAAATATTCCTAAGGTTTATGATTGACACTAAGGCATCCGGTAACTACCTAGGATTGGGTTCTAAAAAAAATTCCTAAAACTCACCATCGACACTAAGGCACCTGTTAACTACTTAGGACTAAGTTCTACGGAAAATTAAAATATTCTTAAGCTTTACCATCGACACTAAGGCATGCGGGAACTACTTAGGATTGGGTTCTACAGAAAATTATATGTTCCTAAGGCTTACCATTGACACTAAGGCACCTGGTAAAAAAATTATAAAAATGCCCCATGTGTATACCTTTGACATTAAAGTATCTTAGTACCTTAATGGACTAAAAAATGACCTTAAAAGGCTAAATGAACTTAAACATTCACCTTTGGCATAAAAGCATCTCCGTGAGGCAAATTAGGAAAATGCCCCTAGGGTATACCTTCGACATGAAAGTATCTCGGTACCCTTATTGGACTCAAAAGGACAAGTAATAATGATTCTTATTCTAAATGGGTAATTTATATTACAAAAATGACCTAAAGTATGCAAAATTGCTAATGGGTCCTTAAATTTTTCAAAAATTGCATTTCATACGCTAACGAAGAACTAAAAAAATACAAAAGGTTTTTATATTTTTAGCACCTAATTGGAGGGCCAATGGGATGTTAAAAATATTTAAAATAATCTAAGTGGATGATTTCACGCTAAAAGATAACCATTTTGTCCTAAAAATGCTAAATTTCCCTAAAGGTCCATAAACTTTCTCAATTTTACACTTACATACCTAAGTAAAAATATAACCTAAATCATTACAAAATATAATTAATCAGGTAAAAATTAGCATGTAAATCATGAAGAGCATTAACAAGAAGGTTTGATCAAACACCATTGACCAAAAAACAAAATTTTTCATTATTCACAAACCAGCCCTTAAACTTTGAGAAATTACAAAATACCCCTTAAAGTGTGAAAAATACCTTAAGCATTATAAGAAATACCCAAAATCAGTTTCCAAGTTATCCATGAAGCTTTTGGTCAAATCCTTTGACCATAAAACAAAAAAATTCCATTATTTGCAAGCTAGTCCCTAAACTTTTAGACATTTGCAATTTAGTCCCTAAGTTTACAAATATTATAAAATAACTTTGAAAAACCTAAAATAAAAGCAAAATTAAACACAAAGTCACCATTATCAAGCCCAATCAGGTTTGTTCAAGGCATAGAAAGCATCAAGACAAAATTTTTTCATCATGAAATTTCATAAATAATATCATAAATTTATAAAAAAAATTAAGCTTAAAAACACAAAAAAAACACTAATATTTCAATATAAATCATCATAAACATAACATAATAAATATTATAAAAATGTAATCATTGAAGATAAAATGAACACAAAACATTATATTCAAAAAAGAAAGAAATACAACACAATCAAATAAATCAAGAAAATACATAAAATTTAATCATTATTTTCATGCTTGGCCTTTCAACATGGAATGAAATCCATGAGCTCAAGCAATCATAAAACTCACTAAAATAAGAAATCAAGCATGGAATCAACATAGATATAAGATTTTAGAAGAGAAGTTACCTTGAAAGCTTGAAAAACATAAAAACCTAAGTAATTTTTAAGAATTTTTGGAGTTTTGGCTTATGAAAGTTATGAACTATTTGGGAGAATTTTTTTTCATGGGTTTTTTCAAAGTCGATGGACGGCAAGATGATGGAATTTTTTTGATCCATTTGCCGTGAGTTTTTATCCAAAATCCCTCAAAATTTCCTTTCATTTATTACATGTCATAATTTGTTATTTTTTTCTTTTTTTATATTTGATTTGTTTGAGATATGATTTAATTATTGATAAATTAATTGGAGTTAAATTTATAACTCTTGTCTCCTTGTAATGTCATGCATGATATCATTGATTACTATAGATTTTTGGATTAGTATTCGTATATAATATGTAAAATTATATCATAAAAATTAACTATAAGAACTAAATTGTAAAAGTTAAAAATTATATTTTTTAATAAAATTTCAAATATTCAATCTAATACTAAAAATAATTTTTTTCTATACAAAAAAACAAAAAATATTAAAATAGCAAACTCGTAAAATTTTATGAGAAAGACCCTTACCAGGGAAATTTTGTTATATGTGAAAAAAATACAAAACTCATACAAACTGAATTAATATGGATTAAAAAATAATATTTAAAGAATTTTAAAAATTATGAAATCCAAAAAATTCTACTGAAGAAATTTACGAGTAGAAACTTTGTATTTCGGTGATAGGAAAAATTTTAAAACTCAAAAAATAAATTGAATTTTTCATAAGTGATTTAATAGGAGTTAAATGACAATATTAGATGAATTTCAAAAATTTTAAACCGGAAAAAATTCCTTCAAAAACATTTATAGAATAGAAAACTCGATTTTTTGAAAACAGGGGAAGTTTAGGAAAACAATGAAGATGAATTAATTTTTGAAAACTGAATTAAGTGAATCAAATAATAATATTTGATGAATTTTAAAAATCGTAAACCAAGAAAACTCACCCCAAAAACATTCAAGGAGTAGAAAACTCCGTATTTTGGAAATAGGAAAATTTCAAGAAAAAAATTTAAAACCCATGAAAATAAATGAATTTTCAAAAGCTAATTTAATGTAAATTAAACAATAATATTAGATGAATTTTGATGTTTGAAACTTAAGAAGATTCCACTAAAAATTTTACGAGTAAAGAATAACTCGTATTTCAATTCAAAAAAAATTATGAAATTTTATTGACACTGAAATAAAGCAAATTTAAGACCACATATTATTCAAAACATTAATTTCTAAAGTGAAGAGAAAGAACTTGTAAAATTTTAAAAATAGTTTAGTAAGAACCAAAAGTAAAATTTATAAACACGATACTGGCAAGACTACAAAATTTAAAATTAATTTATAAAATTTATAGTTGGACACTTAATGGTAGAAAATACCAATACATATTTTTCCTTGAATATTTATAATTTTTCAAGGTGAGAATTGGCATAAAACCACATTGGTGTCGCTAAAAATATCCTACCACTAATTTCTTGAGTTTTTCAAAAAAATCTCATAAAATTCCTAAAAATAGAAAAATTGATCATGAGATCATCCGCAGAGGTAATTTCTAAAATTTGTCAAGAACTTGATCAAAAAAAGTTTTTTTTTTCCTTTCGAGATTAGTTCTTTTTACCCAAAAAATGAATTTTTTCATCACCTGCATATACAATTATTTACATATGACTGATTAAAATTACAAAAATGTGAAACCCCTCTGGTGGAAGTTGACCTCCATCAGAGTAACCACTACATTTTTGTTTTTGAATATTTAAGACTTTTAGGGACAAATAGCCCGGACGAATTTAGGTGTCTACATTATCTCTATTGGGTTAACTTTCTGAACTTGGTTTTGCCATAATATTCTCTTCTACCGGTTATCATGTGCAAGATCCATAGATCGGAAAGATTTTTGGGACAAGCCATAAAGTTAGATATTTGTACGAGCTTACCTTCTTTCATTGTCCTACCATTTATTCTTCTCAACATTGTGCTACCACTTTTCTTTCTTTCCACTTGTGGCACTTATTTTTAGATCATTTATCTCTTAGTAAACTTTATTCTTTAATTTCATCTAGATTACTACATTTTGTTGCTAATGAATCTATTCAATGTAATTCTCGTTAAATTACAAAATAGCTTGCCTTATCCTTTAATACTAGTGATTCTATTTCTCATGCACTGTTTTTATCTGGTTCACTCTTGTATTTAGGGAACTTCACCTACACCAACAATGGGTAGGTCTAAATACTTTGTTGTGTTGACTGATGATTTTTCTTACTTTACATGGATTCATTTGATGAAAAATCACTCCGTATTACCTCAAATTTACATAAACTTTGCATCCATCAGTAATATTAGTTTTCTCAACCTGTCAAATTTTTGAACTCTGATAATGCTTCAAAATATGGTGAGTCTAATCTTACTTTATTTCTT
>JBBYHO010535553.1:3462-15802 GCA_038382025.1 Adansonia gregorii | reverse complement strand
TAAATTAATATATTTTATTTAAATTTAATTATAATGTATATAATATTAATAAAAAGTATTCTTTAATGTGATAAACAATAATTCTGGCTTAAATAGATGAATCTGGACACGTTAAATAATGGCTTGAGATTGAAATTTTAAAAAGTTTTGGACCGCGGCCCAGCCCAACTTATTAGCAAGTTTAATCATATTTAAAATATAAATTATATTTTTAATATTTAATTAAATTATTAAAACTTATTAAAGTAAAATTCATTATTAAAGTTTTTTATTTATAAAAAGGTATTTAATTATAATTTTTCATATTTATTTTTAGAATTAAATTCGGGTTCGGGTTCAGGTCGGGCTCGGGTTCGGGTTCTTTCGGGCTCGGGTCATTTCGGATTTGGGCTATTTCGAGTTTGGGCCATTCGGGTTTAGATTTTTTCGGGTTCGGACCATTGACTTTTTAATCAAATCGGGTTCAATTCGAGTTCAGATTTAAATTTTTTCGGACGAATTTTTTATTTCGAATTTATTTTGTCATCTCTACCTGAAAAGAGTGGATTTGCCAAAATCTTAACAATGCAAGAAGAACTTTTCATCGTTCCGAGGTAAAATTGCCAAGAAATTGTTGCTCCTTTTAAGTTTTTCAAATTTGGCTCGATCTTTATTGTGTCTAATTCTAATTAAAGTTTTTATTATTTGGATTTGGTTTGATTAAACCTTTACTTCATTCTTAATTCTTAAGTAACAAGTTTTGATTAAACGATAATTTTTTTTAAATCATAAAATTTTAGCATCAAATGAATTTAATTTAATTTTATATTAAATTAGTTTAAAACCTAAGATTATGTGTATAAATATATAAACTCATATTATTTAAACATTTACATGTTCAGAGTATATTCATAACATCAAATCATTAAAAAAATTAAGGTTTTTTTTTTCGTAACTTTCTTAACTTCGATTCAATAATTTCCGGAAAAAAAAATTTTACTATGGCTATATTATATTTTATAATACTCTTACTTTTTTTTTCCCCAAATTCCGAACACATAAAATTAAATATTGATATATTATAGTGGAGTAGTTGGCAAAAGTTTGGGTTCAATACTTACCCATTATGTGGTTTAGTTATTATCTTTTTTTTCTTGTTTAATTGCAACTAGGTTTGAAACGATATCACCATGTTGGATGGAAAAATAAAATAGTATAAATTAGAATTATTATCTTCTTGTTTTGTGTTATAGCATAGGTCAATATCATTTATCAACCATATAATTGAGCCATGCTAGATAGTTGTGTTTGCCTTTACATGAAGAGTGAAACTTATTTTGGTATAATTTTTATATTTACGTTGTGCATGATTATTTTTTATATATATTATAATTGTATTTAAAGTATTATATATTTTATATAAAATTTTGATAAATAATAATTTTTATTATATAAATTTTAATGCATGTATTGATATTATGATTATGTTATTTTGTATTGTATCATATTTTAATTAATTTTTTGTCTTATTTGTATCATGTAATTACATCATAGCTTTTCAGGTTCAACATATTAAAAAATCGAGAATATAGCAAATCAATAAAAATTAGTTCAATGCATAAAAATGGCAAAAAAAAACCAATAATTTGTTATTTTTCTTATTTTTCATAATTTTTTTAAATAATGAGATTCGAACTCTTAATAATTTATTCACGTATTAAAAATTATACTATTAAACCAATTACATGTTTTTATTAACTAATTTTTATATTTAATTCTTATGTAATTTTAAAATTATTTACTAATATTTATTTTTTTTAATTAAATAATTTGATTGACCATCTGAACCGATGATCCGAAAATATTACCTCTTGAACTTTCAATATGGTTATTTATTCATTGCGCCGAATGTCTGTATTGTTAGATGAAATTTAGAAAATATTTAGGGGTCTTTTGGTAACATTCTTTTTTTGTTTATTTAAGCTGGCTTTTTAATCATACAAAATCCTAAATATAGCAACAAAATATTGCAGTCTCATAAATTTTTACAAATAATGTTAGTAGTATATTCTTTTAAGACGTTTAAAAAAAATTATAAGACAATATGTAAATTATTTGATAAAATATTAGTTAAAGTGATTTTAATTAAGTGTAATTAAATAATTTTTTTTGAATTTAACACTAATTTTATAAATAAGTATTTTTAAAATATTATATATAATAATAATATTTTCCCTTATTAAAATTACGATAAAATCATTAAAAAAAAAAAAAAAAGAAAGGCACGTTACTGGAAACGCGACATGAAGTTAGACCATTGGAGCCAAAGCCCAAGGTCTTTAAGGGAACAGCTTATCCCCGTCAAAGTCCTTAAGTACAATCGAATCAACACTCGATGACTCAACCCTGTCTCTCCCTCTCTCTCTTTCTCTCTCTCTCTCTCTCTCTCTGTCTCGAACGCAAAATACATAGAATACAAAGCTCAACAAAGGGGAAGGAGAAAAAAAAAACAAAGGAAAAGCTCAACTTTTCTTTATCCTCACTCATTCCCTGAACTATTGCCATCAATTTATAGGACACCCCAAAACCCGAAACGTCAAACAACTCGGCCATCTCTCCCCTTATTCTTAGCTTAGTTATTTCCTTTGTTTCAGGTAATGATCTTTTTGATGCAAAAACTACTTGCTTCAAGCAATGCTTTGTGTTGTTTAAAGGTTGATAGCAACACTGGGTTCATGTTAAAGTTAATGATTCTTGATTCCTTTGTCAGTTGTATTTTTCATCTTTTTTTTTTTTTTTGGGTATGACATTCTTGAAAAAGAATTGAATTCTGGGTCGTGGTGTTTGTTTAGAGATGTTTGTTGTATATTAAGTTTTTCCTGTTGGTAAGATTGAAACCAAGTTCTTTATCAGGTTTGTTGATCTTTTTTTCTTTTCTTATTAGGACTTGTTTTTTCTTGGTGAATGGTGACATAATCAATGCGGTTTTTATTGATTTTTCATCGACTGGATTTAATGTCTGTGTGCACCTATATCATAATTTTACAATCCTTTCTTAAATGGATCAACACAAATCTTTGTCTGATTGCTGAGGAGATGTGAGATATTGAATTTTATATTTCCTTCTAGCTTTGATTTACTATGGGGATTGGTTTTTTTTTTTGTTTTTTTGGGTTTTTCAGACCCAGATAATGTCAAATTTGGTACTCAAAGAGTTTAGGTTCTTCAAATTATTAGTCTTGGCATATTTTCAGGTATTTCTGTAAAATTGGTGACATGGAAGTATATGCGATCTTTCATCAGCTATTTATTTATTTATTAATTTTTGAATTGGTGAATCATATCTAGATGGAAAGCTGCTGAAGTTCTTGATTGTAAATTGTGATGGAGGAAAGGAAATTAAATTTGAATGCACCGCTTTTATCTGTGAGGCGGCTTTCTGTGACATCTGCCTTTTCGGATAGAGCTAAGCAGATGATAGTAGAGAATTCCGCTCCCACAACAAGACCTATTCTTCCCTTCGATAACTCGGATGTGAGTTTGGATCAGGTGACAGAACCGGTTGCAGTTCCTTTTGTATGGGAGCATATCCCTGGGAAAGCAAAGGGGGGTATCAAGCATGAGTTTCAGCCTAATAAGGAAGCTTCTGGTACTCCTTGGCTTCCGCCAGGGACAGTTTTGGATGTCTTAAAGTATCCTGTGGAGATAGACTTTGAAAATCATTATGTGCTTAGGCCCCAACCGGAAACATATTCGATGAATGATAATGTGACCAAATTAGACTGTTCAAACGAGGGAATTAATGAGAAATGCATCTCAGAGTTCGAGAACGAAGATGATGTTTATTCTGATGCACATGATACCTTGTCCCCAACAGGTTCATTCTCCATGCATTGTAGTATAAGTGAATCCGATGGACCAGTTGTGAAACCATCAGGACCATTCTCCACAGATCCACAAACTCGAGATTTCATGATGAGTCGCTTTTTGCCTGCTGCCAGGGCAATGACTTTGGAGGCACCTCAATATGCTTCAAGGAAGCAAGCAATGGCACCTGAACAACCCATAGAGGTCAGGAAAGTGGCTGTTGCAGACAGGAAACCTCCTGTTAATCGATATGAGTCAATTATCATTCCACGTTGTAACCAGGATGTAGATGAAGAAGAAACAGAAGACGAATATGATGTTTTTGAGGATTCCAGCAATTTATCAAGAACAGATTGTGGCTTATTGCCTCGGTTATGCTTTAAGAACTCTATGTGCCTCTTAACTCCTGTGCCAGGATTAAAATTTAGGACTCAATCTTCAATTTCTTCTACTTGTGAGGTTGCAAAACCAGGAAAACCTGCCGTGAAGTCTCACAGCCAATTTGTTGAGAAGGTTAGTGTGAAACTTTTCTATTTTCCTTCAAATCACTACTCTTGTTTTAAGCGTTAAAGATTCTGATACATTGCTATGCATTTGCTATTTTGTATCTGTGCAGTATGCTTGGGATGATGTTCGTAACAACAAATCGGATAGTGGAGTTCAATCCTCCAGGCTCCCAGAGAGCAAATCAGATAATGAAGCTCAATCACCCAGGCTACCAGAGGACAAATCAGATACCAGAGTTCAATCCCCCAAGCTCCCTAAGATGGGGAAAAAGCTGTCATGTGGATCGAATCAGTTGACCAGCTCAAATGACAAGCAGGTGGTAAATTGGTTACCCCCCAAAAAGCTTCCCGGTAGTGCTCGCATTTCTCCCTATCGTAGAGAGAGACCTCAATCTCCCTTCAGTGGAGGCGGGTTCCTTGGTATGCCCAAAGAAGGTGAGAAATTCAAAGCCAATATGTTGGTTAAGTATACCGAAAGAAACAACAATTCCCAGGAATTAGTACCCTATCAGAGCACCAGACAAGGATCAGGTTCTCTGAGCCCTGCAGTTGAGAAAAAACTGTATATAGATACTGTAAATTTTGCTGAAATTGCAAGTTCAAATTCCGACTACTCAGATGCTAAAACCCAAATGGACTCTATGGGAAAGCATTCGGATACCTTAGTAGTGAATAGAATGATGGAAGAAGATGCTGGTGTACAATCTGCTCTTCAAGATACGAAGGACCTCAATCTTTTGGATAGAAAGGGCATATCAGAAAATGAAATCACAAGGTCAGTGAATTCCAGTCGCTCTTCTTTCTCCAACAAACCTGATATCCGAGGTCAAGCAGATATGATAGATTGCTTCAGACAGAATGGAGTACTGGATCAGGAATCTAAGCCGTTGGACTTTGAGCGTGTAAAAGATAAGGCTGACGGAAATTTAACTCTTGGTGATAATGGTGATTGGAGAGCAGCTGATCTAGGAGAAGCTAAGGCTGGTTCTGATTACTCTCCTCTGCCTCCTTCTTTACCAAAAACACCATCCGAGTCTTGGCTTTTGCATGCACTGCCTTCAGTTACATCAAGAAAGTCATTTTCGCAGCCTTACAATGGCACTTGTTTTAATCCTAAAAAACCTGAACCTAAGATACCTGCAACTAATACCAAGTGGGAAACAATTGTCAAAACTTCTTACCTGCATCATGATCACGTCCGCTATTCTGAGGTAATGTTATCATTCTTTAATAATGATATTGTCTTCTCCAATGTGAGTTTCGTTTTGTAAATACTAACACTTATGTCCTTAATAGGAACTAGTGCCTCACTTTCCTCAGAAATCCAGAACTTAGAGGGCCTCATTCAAATGCCTTTGAGTCAGCACGTCAGTTGAGCATGGTCAGAGCTGGTTAAGATATTTGCTGCAGCCTACCATTTTCTTTTCTTCTTTCTTCCAGGAGTTTTTACTTCATTTTCCATGTGTCTTTATGCTAGGCAAGTGGATTGTTAGCTCTTGTTATTGTACAAGCTTGCAAGTCGTTCATTTTCCTTTTCCTGCATCAGCCATCAATGCAGGCTGAGGAAATTGTTACATCAAAGTCGATTCAAATCTTTTTAACGCCATATTTTTATCTCTATAGCATACGGAATTTGGAGTAGAAAGGAAATATATTAATATACTATATATCGTATATTTTCTTGATCTGCCATCTCTGTAGCTTAACTTTGTCGCAACTGAAGTTCTAATATTCGTGTGCACCTAATCTTCCTTCCCCAAAGTTTCGATATTCGAAACCAATGTATAATTGGTTCATTCGATACATATCCTTGTCTAATGGTAGTTCTAGTTAGATGTCAAAACGAATGCATCCGAGTGAAAACATACTTGCCAGTTAGCCACAAATTCAGGGGAAATTTCTGTTCCTGTCTCCCTGACCTAAAAAATTGATTATGGCTTCGGGTAAAGCATTGAAACTTGAATGTATGGGGTCTGGGAACCCATGCCTTCCACTTCGGGTCTTTTCTTGAGCCTCAATCAACATCCTTACCCCATAACTTTTTTTTGATCAGCTTTGAGCCCATCGCTTAAATATGTCTGAAAAGGATAAGGAAAGATCCTTAAAAGTAAGAAGTGATGCTGCAAAAGATTAAACATATTTTTGCGTCTGACAACGTTAATTACATGCATCATCTATATACATGTCAATTGGTATGCCAATTTCACGTTTAGTTTAAAGAGTTAAAAGATATAGATATATACTTTTAAGTTTGATTTCATTGTGATAATTGCAGACTGCATTAAATTAAACCAATATTTTGTTTATGTTTCTAAAAAGGCTAAATCGATTCTTAATGGCTTGTTGCGATTGGAGAAACGACTTGCAAATGTGCAAAAAGGGTGGTTAATTTACGATGATATATCATTCAAACTGTATGATTAAGGATTGAGCGCTAACAAGTGTTTCAAGTTTCAAGCCCAGCGTTGCATGCGGATGGCAGCTGCCTTGAAGGAGCTTCTCATCAGCCCATGCCATAAAGCAAATTAGTTTTGATGCACAAGACATCAGGAATTGAGAACGAAAATTCAATTCTCACAGGCTCTCTCTGCGAGATGAATCCAAAACAGATCATTATTAATGACTAAACCTAAATGATCACAGATGCCACTTCTGTATTACTCAATGGTAACTTAAGATGTTGATCAGATCTCGATCGAGTCTGCTCCTGTATAGATAGCTAGGATTTTCCCAAGCCAAACTCTAGCTAGGGTTAGCTGATCATTATTAGCTTCATCATGCATGCATGGATGCATAATATAGGTGACAATGTACACCGCACACTCAACAAATTGTCAATCACAAAGCTTCCTATTTCCTAACGTTAAGTACTCTTATCTCATCAAAACTGATTCAACAACTAAAAGATTCAAATGAAGAAACAATTACTCTATACTTATTATGGCTCTAGATCATCACTTCCAGTGGGAGGGGGGGGGGGAGGATTTACACGGTTAGGTCCTTAATTAAGTAGTCAGGCTTATTCGGCCTTGTCCCAACATACTAATTTGTCTATATAGACCAAGATCTTCAGTTCGGACAATTCTACTGAGTCTGTTTTGCTTGGCTGTGGATAAATAGCGATGCTAAGAAAGTGAAAGTTGGGTGCCAATTTCCTGCGTGCCTTTACAATGGGTCTTCTCATCATCAATTCCAATTCTTTGGCTTAGTCTTAATTGCAGATCAGGCAACCATTTCCTATCCTTCAGCAGTTTGTCTTGGTTCAACTGCATTTCAAAAGAAGATACAAAAAAATAAATAAATAAATAAATAAATAAAGAAAATATTTCAAAACCTAGCATATCTGTGATTTGTTCCTAAAAGTATTGCATTCTTAGTTCACCAGCTATGGGTTATTACCTCAAGCAAAAACGGGGCGTCAAACTCTGTTCTACAGCTACTGAATTTGCTCAAGGAATCGAGCTTATCCGAAACAAATTGCCCAACAATTTGCTGGTTTCCAAGGTTCCCTTCAGTTGCAAAAGTGTCCTTGTTCATATTTCCATTAGCCTCCCATCTATTACAAATCATCATTTCTGGATGAAAACTAACGCGGCCTGCTCTCATGGGTCCAATTCGCATGGCTGTATCCATTCCATGAATTTGGTTTGGCTGCCTTTCATTGTAGGAGGCAGCTGATGGCTTTGGGAAACCGTTTTCTTGTAAATGAGCTCTGCTTACGAAGGAATTTGGTAAGTGGCGCCTATAAACAAAGATGTGCCATAATAATGAGGATGTAAGCATACACCAAAAAAAAAAAAATTAAATCTTGATAATTTATATATTCATATTATTTGTATTATGATATATTTTAATTATTTTTTTCATGTTATATCCTAAATTATTGGATCTAGATCAGTCTATCTATTGTTACCTTGGAAAGCTGCCTCCGAAATTTAATGGTCGTTGGCAGAGAAGAGAATGGAAACGAGTTCGAGTGACGTTATTTCCAAGAGATTCACCGGCTAAGACAATTCCACCATTTTCCATTCTGAAATAGCGACGAGTACTTGAGGCAACAGCGGCGTGGTGCAATAAGGAACTCCTACATCCATCCCTTCCTTGAACTGATCTATTAGTTTTGCATAAAACTGCATTAAAAAATTACAAAGTTCTATGAGTTGAATAGCATCAAATATTAATCTATACATTTAATGTAATTTACCCCTTTTTTTAATTATTGAACATCAAATTGCTCTAATTGTTTTTTTATCTTGTCATTATAAACGTTGATTTGGGGTGTCACTAAATATTAATTCCTTAATTTTTTTTTTATTCGTGCCATTACAATTGAACCAGCTACTATTCAGTATTTACTAACATCTTTCTTCCCCAGTAATTATCACCATTTTCTTTCCCCCAATTATTTTTTCCTTTTATGTTACTCTAAACATACTACTATTATATACTACAAGGATTGGAAACACCCATTCTTTAAATGATTGAATATTGAGAAAAAAAAAGAGAAATTAAATTTTTTAAAAAAATTAATACTTTAAAAGGTATGTAACTTTTAAAGTAAAAAAAAAAAGGAAAACATGTTCATCCTAATTTTTAAAGTTTCTTGTAACAATTTCATTATTTTTTTAATGATCTTTAATTGACTTGTCATATATAATAATTTAACATAATACTAAATAAGATTTTATTTAATTAATTGTTATGTATTTTTATTACTGAACTTTTTATTATCATATATTAAAAAACAAAAAAAAACATGTTTATAAAATTAAAAGGATTAAATTTTATAAATAACAAATCATGCACTTTAATAGGATACTAATTATTTTTTTGGAATATTAATTTTTGCTACATTTTAAACCATTTTATCTTTTGGTATGCGCTAATTTGATTCCTTTTTAATCAACTATGCCTACTGTTGTTCTAATCTACAAGTTAACATTATAGAATTATAAAATAAATTTCTTCGTTAAAATGGCAGTTCTGATCCTAATCCTAATATACAATAGTTGATGATTCGGAGCTTTGTATCCTTCGAATTCTGAGAATAAAATTTGGAGCCCTTATATGATTATTCAAGTAATTAATTTTTAAGTTTTTATTTAATGATAGGTCGATGTATAAATATATTATTGAATTACGTTATTATCTTATTATTTTATTAATAAAAAATATAAAATTATTAAAATTAAATACAAATAATTTTACTGTATAAATCATTTAAATGGGTTATAAAGAAAAAAAAAATTTCACCTTGTCCAGTCTTATCAAGCTTTTTACCTCTGTACATCTGAAACAGGAATATAGAGATAAAATAAGTGAAACGATGGATTGAAAAGTTGAAAAATGAAAATTACGGCAAGGAAATATCAAAATCAAAATGGGTTTTTTTTTTTTATTCCTTTTCTTGGTACCTGCAAATGACTTTTTACATGGGCAATGCTGAGTCCCTTCACGTTCATCAATTGAAGAATTGACTTTGGAGTTGCTCCTGCAAGGGAAAAAGGGAAAAGAAAAACAGCAAAAATTTAGAGTTTTCTTAAATCAAAGATCGAAAAGAAATGTTGAAAGCAAGAAAGAACGACGCAATATTTGAAGTTACTCTCTTGTCCACCAAGCCTTTCAACAGCCAGCACAAAAGAGAGATGGAGATCAGGAGTCCACCGAAGCCGAGGCAACTTTGACCTAACATATTGCCGTACTGTTCTTCTGACATTAATGCCTTCCTCGCCTCCATTGTTATTGCTCCTAAAACTCCCTTCAG
The DNA here is from genome assembly GCA_038382025.1 of Adansonia gregorii. Classification (NCBI taxonomy): domain Eukaryota; kingdom Viridiplantae; phylum Streptophyta; class Magnoliopsida; order Malvales; family Malvaceae; genus Adansonia; species Adansonia gregorii. Next base: position 5,686 of record JBBYHO010535553.1, on the reverse strand, counting down.
TTCTTCTCTTCTCAATCTCATCCTCTTCAGCACTAACTTCACCTTCCTTGCCGAAATTGTTGCAATAATCATCTTCTTCGCTGCTAGCTTCTTCGTTCAAGTCAAAGATTGAGCACTTCTGGGAAGATACGGCAGACAAGTTTTCAGCTTGTTCCTCACTATCAACCCTCTTTTCTTGTTCATGCATCTCTGTCATTGCTTTCTGTTGGTGCAAATGGAAAGAGGAAGGAAATGATGATAGTGTTCTTATGCTCCAAATTCCTTAACGATGATAAAAAAAACCTCCTTGAAATTGTATTTACAATGCCCCTACTGCCTAACTGTCGATTCTGTTTATTCTATATCTACAACTAAAGTCAGTAATTCTGAAAGTTAAACTCAAAGAAAATACTGAAAGATAAGTCAGTATTCCTCTCAAACATATTCCCAAAGCACATTTTTAAAACTTTTATGCTACCATGAAAGCTTCCCTTATTTCAAAAAATAAAAAAAAGGGAAAATTCTTAATGTTACCATTTATTTCCGAAAGAATAAATTTCATTTTAACGTTTATTTACCTATTTATATTTGATGATGTATCTCTAAGTTTGATAAGTATAATTAATTATTTATTTATTCTGCTTAAAGTTAATGGACGAGTGTGATCTCTTTAAATATTTTACACGCAAAGGTCTAACATGCCGAACTCCAAGTGGCTATAACAGGAGACATTAAATTTTTCAGATGAAGTAATAATAATATGGTATTAAGATTCACAAAGTAGCGTTCCCCAACAATTGCCTTGTTTTAAAACGTTTCAACTGCACCCATGTTGGATCTTAGGGACGTGATTGTGGGGACATTTTTTAGGTGATAGTTTTACCTGCGCACACTTACTCCTGAATGCTAAGCATTTTAAAGTGTCAGCAAATTTATTTTGGGCGGGGGGGGGGGGGAACCATTTGCATAAACATCATCATCCGCCTTTATTAATGCAAGTAGTTTCAAAAAACGAAGTTTTTGGCTATGAGGAATGTGGTGTTTTGTTCACCTAAATTAAAACCAAGACGAATTACAACATTCGACCATGCTCTCTTCCATTTAAACAAAAAAAATACAAAATACAAAAATTTCATCCATGATGTATAGGCATTAAATATTGCTAACAGCCTTAAAGCATGATACAAGAAAAATGAGGGTTTTGTCTCACACTTACATATTGATCATCAAGGGCTTGATGAAACGAGATAGTGAAGCCAACCTATAGATTTTTTTTAACTTCTAAACATCCAATTTCTGCAAAAGAGGTGGAGTTGCCAAAGTAAATAAAAAATAATTTGATTTGTAGCTATATTATGTTGATCTGCCAACAAATTAATCTGATAGATGATACCGAAGAGGATTTTGGTTATAAATTAACAATAATCTGAAAATTTGAGAATGTAATTCATAGATCTGCCATTGTGGGGGGAAAAAAAAAGAATAGTAGTGAAGTTTGATTTCTGGCAAATAGGTATTGCGAATACGAGTAAATCCTGGACAAAAAATGCAAAAATTCCAACAGCAGTTATTGAGATTCTTCAAGTTTTTTTTAAAACATTCCACAGATATCTTCAACAAATATATTTGAGATATGGTATAGAGTATTATCTTGTAAATATATCAAATAATTTTAAAAATTTAATTATTAATATCAAAAAATATAATTATATCTAACACTCACTTAAAGTCCGAGTAATAAAAATTATTTAAGTGAAGGAAAATCCAGAGAAAAAGTGAAATTTGTCATCTGTAAAGATTGTTGATGTATTCACATTTTACAGTGATGAACTTGACTTCTTGAGTTTATAGAGACTTTACAGAAAAATAAAATAATGGAATCCAAAGAAAAGCAGTAGTTAAATTTAATTTATGCACGAGATTTATCATTTACCCTTCCTTGACAAAACTGGCTCAACAAAGAAAAAAAAACACTTTTCTTCAGGTTCAGTTGCCTAAACATGAACTAAAGAGTTCTATTTTAATGTAAATTGAGGTGAAGATTCAGTGGGAAAATAATCAATATTATGATAAAATTAAAGTTCGTTTCAGAAATGACTAACTTCTGAAGAACATCATCTTTCATCATTCAAGAAATCCCTTTCAAAGAGGGAAAAAAACAAAAACACAAAAAAAAAAACCATGAATCCGAAGACACAGAAAAGAACAACACTAATTAGCCTAAAAGATTTTCAAATTTTGAATT
>JBBYHO010535500.1:0-15816 GCA_038382025.1 Adansonia gregorii | reverse complement strand
TTAACACTTTTGAGTTTTATTATTATCCTTTTTAATAATCTCATTGCTTACTAATTACAATTGCGTTTCTTTCTATACTCTAATTCTATTCAATGGGAAAGTTTCCTCTACAAAATTCTTCTTTTGTCCCCTATTTCTATTACTTTATAGTTCATAATACTAATCAAATCTCATTTTACTAATAATTATAATTATAATTTGATTATTGGCCTACTGATTTAATTAGTAATATTTTTCAGAACATTGTCCGAAAGTGGACAGTTATTCTATTCTTTTTAGTTGTGTATAAATGTTTTTAAGGTGATGGTTATGTATAAAATATTAAAACCTGAGGTTGGTATTTTCTACTTTTATATTACTTTTTGATTCCTATTATGCAAATATAAACAAAAAGCAAAAGGACAGAAGTGTATTTAACTATTAAATCAAACAATACTTTAGAAGAATTACAAGTTAAGATTTAATCTTAATGGATAACAAAAAAGCATGCGTAATGTTAATTTTATACAGTAAAAAATATTTAGAAATATTAATAAATTTATTTTTATTGTCTTTTAATTTTTTTTAGTTAAATTTTGTTTTTTTGGGACAAAAAGTCATAATTACACTCTAAACTGCATAATCCAATTACATAACGCGGCAGGCAGAGTGCCAACCCATCCATAATGACATCCAACCTGACACTCGAGCTTTGATAGCTCATAAGCCAACACATTACCAGATCTGCATGCATGGTGAAAACTAACATCAGTACACAACAGAGCTGTGGTTTTGACATCGATTATAAGAGTTCCACATTCCCATAAAGTCCCATACCCACGTTCAATTTCTTTTATAACAAGTAGTGAGTCTGATTCAATGATGAGGCACAAGAAACCCAATTCGATGGCTAGTTCCAGACCGAATTTAATAGCTAATACTTCCGCGGGGAATAGCGAAGTGACAAAAGCAGCCTTTTGAATTTGCTGAAGCAAGGACCTCCCCTCTATTATCCCTCGTCACTAACCCGATTCCAGCAAACCCCTCTCTCTCGTTAAAAGAGGCATCCACATTGACCTCGACAAGACCCCTTTGGTGGACTTTCCCAAGACCCACTAACTTGAATCCTGGTCTGTAACACGCTCTCTTCTTGTATCGTGCACTCCCACGATCTCACATCCTATACTAGTTTAGAAGGCACAGAGCAAAAGCCCTTATTTTGATTAGCCCAAAAATATGTATTGATGCTCTTCTTGCGAAAGGTCGATCATGGTTCTGCAACATAAAAAGGATCAAAAGGGTGTCGGAGTTGATACTCCGAAAAATTCTCTTATGGTTAAGTTAGTGAATAGGTTTTTGTACTAAATATGGCTAAGAAAGCTTAGAATGGAAAGATCCTGCTTACCTTTGAGTTTGCTTACCTTTTTATAGGTATTGTTGGGGGACATGGTGTCAAGTGATTTGACAAGAGGACAGCTAGCGTCAAGCTAGTTGTTGAGCTATGGTGCCTTATGGTCAGCTTTGTCAGTCGACTGCCATTTAGGAGGTGTTAGTCTTGAGGTCATGCTGTAGCCAAGAAGTCACATCGATGTTTGATCGTGTTTTGGCGATCACCTGGTTGCCTTGGTAGCCTTTTTGGTTATGGCAACTGTGCTGGCGATTAAGTATTTGGTCGATGGTCCTACTGGTATAGCAATTGCCCCCTTGTCTAAAAGGCAGTTATAAAATGACTTGGTGTTTTAGACTTTGGGATAGGTGAATTGGCGCATGGCTAGGCAGGAATTTTTGAAATGTAAAGGTGGTAGATGGCATTAATTGCAGCTGTAACTGCAGGGTGATAATAACGAGGGGCATATCAGGGGGTGACTTTTTAGTGATGTGACAGAGTGGGGAAAAATGAGAGTGGGATGTGTGTCTTGCCAAAGGAATGTGGAGGGATGCCGTTTTGGGGATACGGTGCGTCAGAAAAAAGATAAAAGATCATGGGTGGACACATGTCGAAGGAGACAAAAAAAAAGGACAGGATGATAGTGGTGCGCAGTGATGGAGAGGGACAAATAAAATAGTGACACGTGTTGAGTTGGAGAATACGAAGGGTTAGGCCCTTTGGCTATATAAGAGAGGCTTTGTTGAGGAGGAAGCACAGTGTGGTTTTTCCAAGAGAAAAAGAAGAGAAAAAGAGGAAAAACAAAGAAGAAAGAGTTTGGTAGTGTGTTTGTTAGGTGTTTCAGAGAAGCAAGGGTAAGTTTTTGGTGGTGAGAGTGCTAGTGAAAGGTATCGAAGTTCTTTGGAAGGTTTTGTTAACGTGTTTGTGTGTTGCGTTAATAAAGAACGAGCAGGTGGAGTCTCGAGTGAGGAGTGCTGCCACTTGGTGAGTTTGAGGAAGTTGGTAAGTTCTAGTTTGTTTTTATTTTTTTGGTTTCTGTTTGTAAGGTTTATGACAAATACCTGTTAGGGGCGGATGGTAAGAAAAGAAAGGTTGTTCGTCAAATCAGTTACGAAGAAAGGTAGGTTAGAGAAAGTAAGGGAGAAAGTGAGGAGGATAGTTGAAAGATTAAGTCGGGGTGGTATGGTTGGTCATCCAATAGTGGAGGAGAGAGAACTGAGGAAAGCAATGGCGGCTGAGCAAAGTGGCGATTAGGGATCTGGGCAAAGTGGTGAAGTGTCTAGTGGGGATGGTCCTGAGGAGGCAACCCGTGATACAGTAGAGTCGATCATCAATTTAGAAATGAAGCAAGTTGAGATATATACTCGTTTCGTAAATATGCAAATGGTCCGAAGGTGGATTCATGATAGATGAGTGGATTTGGAGAAGTATCAGATTGCTGAAGCGGGGATAGAGCAAAAGGCCACGTTCACTGAAGAAGATAGCGTAGCATTTTACTTTTATATTTTTAAGGGCAAGTTTCATCTTTCACTGAAGCTGTTCTTTTGTGCTTTGCTAAGGAAGTACAATTTGTTACCCAACCAGCTTAAGCCGAATAGTTAGGCGATCCTCCTTACGTGCTTCCTTGTGTGTAAGGAGAAGGGGTGGCTATCGTCAATAGGGGTGGTGAAGGAACTGTTCTTCCTAAAGCAAGGTGAGCCTTGTTTCTACTTCCTGCAAGCCAGGGATAGGGGAAGATAATAGTAAACCTCCCATCAAATGCTCACATGATGAGGGAGCAGTTCTTCATGGTGACCAAAATAGTGAGCACATCGTGGGGTTTTCCTGTCCAGTGAGGCTGAAGGTCATGGTCAAGCAATGAAAAGGCAAGCCTGGACTTAGAAGAGAAGGAGCAAGTGCTATTTTTTAGGAGTGATCGCGTGAGCAGTAAGGAATATTTGACGTCCGAAATGTTTAAAGGAGGTGTTTAGGGCAGGACCTTTCAAGCGTGCCAAAAGGGCTAGTGTAGCCCTCTAGTCAGCTAAAAAGATGGCATCTACTGAGATATCAGAGATGTATGGCTGGTAAGTGATTTTAAGTGTTAGGGTGGTGTGTGTATGTTTTGTCGTATAGTGTTTTGATATTTGTTTCTATGGTTATAGGTGAAGGTGCGACAGATGAGGGAATAGAGGATGTGGAAGAAAAATGAGAAGGGGCAAAATGTTTGGTGGCCATGTTAGCGATGAGGAGATGAAAGTGTTTGATAGAGGACTGGGTGACAATCGTCTATCCACTCAAAAGGCTGAAAATGGTATTTGCTTAGGTTTTTGTTTTTAAGGTAAAATATGTGGATAGTCTAATAGAGGTTTCTTGTTTACGCAGGAATGGATACAATATAAGCAGCTTTAGCAGAACATGCGGCCAGACAAGCTATAGCAGAAAGGGTGGCCAGACAAGTTACAGCAGAAAGGGTGGCTATGCATCAACGAAAATAGAAGAGGAAGGTGGGTATGGAGTAGCTAGAAGAAGCCACGCCTGAGCCCATGATTGTGAGGCAAGAAGGCAATCCAGCTGTTGTGTCTGTTGCGGCAACTGCCATTGTGCTCATGGCACCTGTTGAGGTAGAAAGGGTAGGATTAAGTGGTAGTCCCATTTCAGTGAGCGAGGTATCTTTGCAGTCAAGCAGCGCATCTACGAGGCCACATTTAGGTCATGACGGTTCGAGTATTGGAGGTCAAACATCGCCTGGTATTCTCTGAGACGGACGAGTGCTAGATGATAAAATGGTGCTCAGATGGATTATGAAAGGTGTGGCGCCTATTGATAGAGAAGTGCTGAGTAAAAGAAGTCCAGCTCAAAACTTGAATGCTGCAATGGTTGGTCTGGTGAAGGTGGTTTGTCTAACTAGTGCGTTAGGTAGTGTAAGATGATGTATATTTTGCTGACTTGTTGTGTTGTGCTTGATACAGGTGCTTCATTGCCAAACGTCGTACATATGCCAAATGACAAGTTGGTAGGAGAAGTTCAACCAGCAGGTGTTAATGATAGTAGAGCTGGACGCCCAAGTGGTGAAGCACAAAGAAGTGAACGCTAAGCTAGAAGCTTTCTTAGAGGAAATTGAAGAGAGGAGGCTGGCCAAAATTGCTGAGCTGCTCCTCAAAAAGGAGAAGGCAGAGGCTGCAGCTGCTGAGTGGGCGAAGAAGCTCGAGGAACGGGATGTCGAGCTTCAGTCTGCAAAATCTAGGGTTGTTGAATTGGAGGCATAACTTGGCGAGATGGAGGCTTATCACCAGTTAGAAATGAAGAAGCAAGAGGAGAAGATTTTTGACAAACTTTTTGCTGTAGTGGACTCCTATAGACGTAGCGCTCTTTATAGAGTGTAGTTATTACGGGTCCCTTTGATCTGAGAGCCATCGACTTAGGTCAGTTGTATACGCTACCTGAGGGCTTCAACGTGCTATTGCCAAGCCAGCAAGAAGTGGATAAAGGGCGATCAAGGGATGTGGCTCTATATACTCTTACTCCGGAAGAGTTTGAATTGGGAGAGTTTGGTGATAATGCTGGTGAGCAGGCTGTTTCATCCGCCAAAATAGAATATATGCTATTGTAATAAGTCAGATGGTTTTTTTTTGTAACTTTCATTGATAAATGAAAATACCTTCTGTTATTTGTCTGTATGGTATGAAATACTTAGTTGTATTTCAATTCTTTTGACTTTGATAGCCAAATCAGTCAACTTAACATTTAGGCCTTTGTATGTTGGATCATATGAGTAAGAGTGGTTTGGAATGATGATTTGTCGTAGATATGATGGTTCTTTTGAGAGCCATTATGGTGATGGCTATGTTCCTTGATTATAAGTGACCTTGGTGGCCATTAGGGCAACTAGGTATTGTGAGTAGAAGAATGACTTTGGGTTAAGTGAGTTACTATCCCATTCTCTGAAGTCATGTTTTATGGCATGTGGGGTGAGTAGTATGGCTTGGCGTCATAATTGTTAGCCTTGGAGGCCGTTAGGGTGACTGGGTGTCATAATTTTATAAGACACCTTTAAGGTGCTTGAAAAGTTTAGATCCAGATGAAGTTTGTTTTGGCAATCAAAAGGTGATAAATTCTTTAGGGAGTGGATACTTATAGGTAGTATTTCTTTAAGTGAACAACGTTCCATGTATTAGGGATTATTTGTTCATTCATTTTTCCTAACTTGTATGCCCAAAATCCAAGAACCTTAGTTATCTGATAGGGTCTTTCCTAATTTGGAGATAGTTTCTTTCATTCCCCAGTGGATCGATTTGCTTCACAATTTCGGAGGACGAGGTCACCAACTTGGAATTGTCAATTATGAACATGACGGTTGTAATATATAGGTGCTTGTTGTGCCCGAATCACCATTTTGATGGCAGCATCTTCTCTACCCTCTTCTAGTAAGTCAAGGTTGGCTTTTAGGTGTTTAGAGTTATGTTTTTTATCAGTGTTGGCGGTGCATAGGCTTTGCACTCCCATTTTGGTGGGAATAACAGCTTCTGTACCATACACGAGGCTAAAAAGGGTGGCTACTGCTACTGCTTGTGTTTTTATAGTACGGATTGCCCAAAGTATCCCTAATGTTTTTTCTATCCATGCACCATTTACGTCGTCTAGTTTTTTCTTTAATAGTTGTAGGATATTCTTGTTTGTGGATTTTACCTAGCAGTTTGACTGTGGGTGAGTGATAGAGGTATGGACAAGGTTAATGAGGAACTTTGCACAAAAGTCACGAACCTTGTTGGTTGAAAATTGCTTATTGTTGTTTGCTATGATAACATTTGGTATTCTGAATCGACAAAAAATGGATCGCCAAATGAAACTTTCTATGGTTCAGGCAGTGATGGTAGCAATGAGTTCGGTTTCTACCTATTTGGTAAAATAATCGCACTTAACAATGAGGAATTTGCGCTGGGTAGTCGCCAAAAGGAAGGGTCCCAAAATGTCTATCCCTCAAACATAGAATGGGCATGGGCTGGAGATTTGTTTTAGTGCTTTTGCAGGCTAATGGGGGATGAGGGTGAACTATTGGCACTTGTCACATCTTTTGACAAGTATGGTTGCATCTTTTCTCATCGTAGGCCAAAAAAATCCTTGTCTTAGGATTTTGAACGCTAGAGCTCATCCATCGAGGTGGTTACCATAGATGCCTTCATGTATTTCTCTTAAGACGTAGTTAGCTTCTGAAAGAGCTAGCCATCTGAGTAGAGGAAGAGTGAATGATTTTTGTATAAGGTGTTATCAATGATTGTATATCGCTACTCACTTTTCCAATCGTCTCCATTATAGGAGGTCAGTTGGGGCTTGATTATCCTTGAGGAATGAGAGAAATGTTGTCATCTAATTTCCTTCAACATTAACACTGATTTGGTGCACACATATGTTGTAGCTGGGCTTTGGGATGCACTCCAGTAGGACTTTTCCTTTCGTAAAAATATCTATGCTGCTTGCCATTTTGGACAAATTGTCAGCTCTAGAGTTCCTTTCTCTGGGGATTTGTTTAATTATGACATGAATGAAGCTTTAGGCCAGAGTTGCAATCACGTTATAATATTTGGCAAGCATCTCATCTTTTACTTCATATACTCCGTTAACTTGGTTAGCCACTAGCTTGGAATCTGTGTGGGCGATAAGGCGGTTAGCACCAAGGGTTTTAGCCAGTTCTATGTCGACGATTAGTGTTTCATACTCCGCTACATTATTTGATGTTGCAAACTGAAAAGATAGGCTGTATAGCCATTTTTGTCTGTGGGGGTCAAGTAATAGGACTCGTACTGTCTGTTCTTTGCCCGATGATCTGTCCACATAAATAGTCCAAATGTCATCTTATCGATCAGGAAATTGATTCAAAACTTTGCTTTGAGGGTCGTTGTTGGTCAAAGTGCTATTTGGCAGTGACTCTTTTGACGTTTGGAAGGAATATTCAGTGATGAAGTCTGACAGAGCCTGTGCCTTCATTGCTTTTCTAGGGCTATAGGCAAGCCTAAATTCACTAAGTTCAACACTCAACGAATCATTCTTCCTGTTGAGTCGACTTTAAGAAGGACATCTTTGAGGGGGTGGTCTGTTAGGATGGTGATGAGATACGCTTGGAAATATTGCCTTAACTTTCTAGCGACCATGATGAGGGCAACGACCAGTTTTTCCAACTTGCTGTAATAGAGCTCCCTAGCTTGGAGTGCCCTGCTAACATAATAAACAGGGTACTGCTATTTGGCTTTTTCTTTTACCAAGACGGTGGCAATAGTCTTATCGGATGCGGCAAGATATATATATATAGTTGTTCGTCTTGTTTGGGGTTGGCTAGTAAGGGCAGAGTGCTCAAGTATTCTTTTAGTTTGTGGAATAAATGCTGGTATTTCGTGCTCTACTTGTACCTGGACGCTCTTCTTAGCAATTTAAAGAAAGATAGGTTTTTGTCAGTAGATTTAGAGATAAAGCGGTTTAACATTGCTACTCGCATGGTCAGTCGCTGCACTTTTTTACTAGATTTTGGAGGGCTCATCTAGAGTGTTGCTCTAATGTTTTTAGGGTTTGCTTCGATCCCTCATGATGAGATTATGAATCCTCAGAATTTTCCTGCAAAAACACCAAATACACATTTAAGCGGGTTGAGTTTCATTTTATACTTACGGAGTATAAGGAAGGTTTTTGTCAGGTCACCATTGTGCTAATAGAGGGAGGAACTTTTGACTATTATATCATTGACATAAATTTTCATTGAACGCCTGATTTGATGTTTGAAAAATTTGTTGACCAGACGTTGATATGTGGTTCTAGCATTCTTTAGGCCAAAAGGCATAACTTGATAATAGAAAGTATCGTCTTTGGTGATGAATGATTTGTTTTGGTTTTAGAGGTCCATCTTTATTTGGTTGTATTTGGAGAAGGCATCCATGAAGCTTAAAAGCTTATGATCTGCAGAGGCATTGACAAGTCGGTTGATAGTTAAGAGTGGGTAATTATCTTTTGGACAAGCTTTATTAAGGTTGGTAAAGTCAATGCACATACACCATTTTCCAAACGCCTTTTTGACAATAACCACTATGGCTAGCCAATCATGATATTTGACCTCACGGATGTAGTTGACCACTGTAGTTTGTCGACTTCTTTAAAGATTATTGTGAGTAGTTTCAAGGTGAATCTCTCTTTTTTTATTTGACAAGCGTGGCTGGCGGGTTTACATGTAGCTAGTGCATAATGATAATTGTGTCTATCCCAAGCATATCGACTGTCGACCAGGCAAAAACATCCGCGTTATTCCGGAGGAATTTTGCAAGAAGATTCTTTTCTGGTGGGCTGAGGGAATATTTGATGTTGATAGTGAACTCGGGTATGAATCATAGAGGGTCGATTTTTTGTATCTTCAGTTGGTTGAGGTTTGTGGTCGTCTAAACCACTTTTGGCCTCAAGGCTTTCAAGTGTGATTGCCCGTGGCTGGGTAGGCATTATGGTGTGGACTACCAGTTAAGTTGCGCTATCGTTTACGGTAGTTGTTTGACGTGTGGCCAATTCAATTGATATTAGGTGGCACTTGTAGACGATCTATTGGTTGGATCTTATGTATCCGATTCTCGTTGGCATGGGGAACTTGGCGGTCAAATAGTAAACAGCAGTGACCATTTTATTTTTTTTCATGAGAGGCCTACTTAGGATGACATTATAGGCAGAGGGTTGATCAACAATTAGAAAGTCAACCATAGTAGTAACCATATGGTTATCGTCAGCCATTGTAATTAGTGGTGTGATTATCCTTTTGACCAAGAGTGGCTGATTAGTAAACTCGTAAATTGGAAAAGATGGGGTTAGATCGCTAACATTGAAACCTATCTGACGGAGAGCATCCCATTGCAAAACTTCAACTGCACTGCCATTGTCTATGAGGGTCCTATTGATTTGATAGTTGTCTATGGTGGCAGAAACAATGATCAGGTCATTTTTGCGGTCAGATAGGAGGTGAGAATTAGAGCTGTTAAAGCTGATCGCTTAGTTAGGTTGCTTGAAGCATTTAGATGCCACATTTACTGCCATGACACTTCGCAGGTGGGACTTGTGCTTTGACTTGCTAGTAGCCCATTCTTCAGCTAGACTGACGATGATGTCTATGATGCTAACAACTGATCACTTGTTAGGGGCGGATTCCTGTTGCCAATTAGAAGAGCGCCTTTGGTCTTTGGTGTTCGTTTCTCTTTTAATAAACTACCTGATTGCACCTTTCCTCACTAGTGACTCGATTGCATTTTTTAGGTTGATGTAATCCTTTTTTACATGCCCTAAGTCATTATGAAAATTACAGTATTTTTTGAGATTACACTTGCTACGATTTCCTTTCATTGGAGAGGGTCCTCAATTAGACTTTCTCGCATGATGGTGTTGAGATTTTACGATCTAGAGGTAGTTAAAAGAGTATAGGATTCATACTTGGTGTATGGTGGGGGCCATGCTTTTTTCAATTGGGATTGTTTGGTGATGTGGCAATTTATGCATATTTGGGGTGTTAGGGCCGTGAGCGGTCTATTCGTCGATTGGCTTCTAACTTTAATCACCTTTTTACTCTCTATCCCAATATTTTGTTCGTTGGTCTGTGATTTTGATTTCCTTAGCCTCTGCACATTTTTGTACTTTTTTGTAAAGCTAGTATAACTTCATGGGTTAAGCATCGGTTAAGGCGTACTTCAGGTATTTATGACGAACGCCTGCTATGAAGGCTTGGATAACCTATTCGTCATTGAGATCTCAGACCTTTAGGGTGGCAGCGTTAAAGCGGTTAATGTAATCATGAATCATTTCTTCATGATTTTGTTAATCACCATCAAACTAGCAGAGGTTCTGACGGCTGTGTGGCAGCTACTGAAATGGGTGAGGAAGTGTCTGCCTAGCTGGTCAAAGTTTGTGATGAAACTCGGGTTTAGGGAATACCATTATGTTCGAGCTGATGCTCAGAGCATTGTTGGAAATATGTGGCACTGTATGGCATCTGGGATGTCGTGCAAATTATGAAATGCACGAAAGTGATTTAGGTGATCGCCTGGGCTGGTCGTGCCATCATACGTGTTAAGAAAAAGCTTTACTTTCCAGGGGACTGTCACTTGACAGATGTTGGGTGAAAAGGGGTTGTGTTCGTCAGCTAGCCACTCTCAATTGTCCTTTCAGGGCTCGTGGAGCTCTTTGATTTCTTATTTGAGGGTAGCTACCTGTTGGGCGAGGTCCAAAGGTTGAGGTAGCTAATGGTGTATTTTGGTGTGGCAGGAGGTTCCTAGTAACATATGTCGTAGAGCTTGCATGGGACAGAAACTTTCCTCTACCATTGGATGAGTTATATGGTCTGGTACGATTAGCCAATCTTGGGGTCCCGAGTTTGGGATGTTCTTAGTGTGTTGTGTCAATTGGGTGTTTTAACGGTTGGTTTGGGAATTGACAAGTTATGTTAGTTAGAGTTATGATTGCTAGATGGTAGCTAGCTAGTTGGCGATGGCTTGGAATTAGGCTTGGTAATAGGCATGATAGTCAAGTTGGCTAGGTGATGATAAGGCTGGTAACATCATTCTCTGGATTTATGGTGGCATTGGTGTGTTGAGATGGGTAATTGAGGGTGCTAGGGCATCCACAGGTATGTAGAGTGTGTTTGTGGTGGTGTCAGTGGCTGTTCCAGGGTTACTGAAGCCTGCTGGTTGGTCATGGTGGGGAACAACGATGGCCACTGGTGACATCAGCCTTAGCAAGGTTCTGATAATAGGCTAGTGGTGAATGAGCCAACCAATAAGGGAAGAGAATGGGTATTTGAATGTGCGATGAGCTGGGGATTGTGGGGGTTGGTGGAGCTGCGGTTTGGTTTATTACCTTTGGTGATGGTGAGAGGTTTTGTGGAGCAGCGTTAGCATTTTGGTCAGCCATGGTTTTTGCTTTGCTTCCATAGATGGCGCCAACTATTGATGCTCTTCTTTCGAAAGATCAACCACAGCCTTGCAACACAAAAAATGTCAGAAAAGTGCTAGAGTGGGTATTCCAAGGCACTCTCTGATGGTTACGCCAGTGAATGGGTTTTTGTACTAAATATGGCTAAGAAAGCTTATAATGGAAAGATCCTGCTTACCTTTGAGTTTGCTTGCCTTTTTATAGGCATTATTGGGGGATATGGTGTCAGGTGATTTGACAAGAGGACGGCTAGCATCGAGCTAGCTATTAGGCTATGATGTCTTGTGGTCGGCTTTTTCAGTTGGTTGCCATTCAGAAGGTGTCAGTCTTGAGGTCATGCTGCTGCCAAGAAGTTACATCGATGTTTGATCATGTTTTAATGGTCGCCTAGTTGCCTTGGTAGCCTTCTTGGTTATGGTGACTGTAGTGGTGACAAAGTATTTGGTCGATCATCCTACTGGTATAATAATATATTTAGGCATTTTTCCACGCAATTTGTTCACTTGGCAAATTTCAAAACTCTAACCAAAAATCGAAATCTACTATTGTGTTGCTATAAACTGCAATACACTAGAGCATGCATCGTTCCACACTTGTTGTTGACTGAAATAGCACTGAAAAAATGGTTTCAATTTTCAAAGCTTGCATGACACACAAAGTAGATATTGTCAACATGAAGGTCTTTGCTGCATAGTGTTTCTGTGGTAGGCAGACTGCCCTTCATCGCCTGCCACATGAAGACCTTTGTTTTCGGATTCACTTTGGCTTGCCACAGAATATTCCATTTTCCATTTTCCAGACCTTTGATCCTATTGAGGACTTTGTCTCCCTAACACCATTCTTGTTGTGTAATAGCTGATCTGACTGTAAATTGCCTTGTTATCGAATCAACCTAAAATAGTCATTCTTTTGAAACTTTTTGACTTAAAGGTGTACGTAATACAATAACAGCGTCTTCTTCGTTGAAAAGCTCCCGCACTAGCTCCTTTTTCTAGCTCCATTATTCTTGCCTGATTGGCATGGCCACTTTTATATGAGTATGGTATTGTTCTTGCTCATTATCAACCATATAACTTGGCTTCTTGTTAATCCATTTATCCCTTCATACGTCAATGTGCTATCTATTTCCCACCCTTCACCGAGAACCTTTCAGTAATACCATTCAACAAACTCTTCCAAACGGAAGATGGATTAAATCCCATCGATGCCTCCAAAAAGCTTCTGTTAGAAAAGTAACGTGCCTTTAAAACCTTGAAACACGAGGACTCTCCATTTTGAACTAGTCTACAGCATTGATTGGGGAGCAATGCCAAGTTGAAGGCCTCGAGATCCTGAAACCCTAATCCCCATCTAACTTTTGATGCAAGCATAGATTCTCAACGCATCTAAATTGTAACATTTATTTGTTACAATTAGTCTTTTCAATTTAGTTACTTTCAGGGAATTTTCAATTAGGATTTTTTGCATCTTGATTTTATTTATTTCATCACATCTAAGATTTTTTTTATGCATATAAATTTATAATCTAATCTTGTTTGTATATAATTTATTTTAATTTAGAATTTACTAATTTAATTACATAAAATTAATTTGGTTGGAATTGAATTCTTTTCCAATTAATGTAGTTTCATCCTATCTAGACCATTAAGTCAGGCAAATTGGACTACATGATCATCATGAAGTCTAGGTAATTAGCTTGCAAGTTATATGACAAATGCATGATGAGTTATGGCAAAAAGCAAAAGAAAGCACGGCCAACATTTATTAATTTTCACCTATCAAGTTAACAAAAAATGAAAAATATATATATATATTTTTTAAGAATTTCAGAAAAAGGGTTTCAAATCCTCCTTGGCTAAAAGGAGTATATTTTTATTTGGCTCTTTAACTTTCTTTGGCAAAAAATTTTGTTTTTTTTCCTTAAGTTTCCAAACCTGTTCTCAAGTTTTCAAGCTTTTAAAGCATAGAAATATTTTTTTATTGTGTTCATCTTCTCCATTTTTCTTTCATTTTCTTTCCTTTTATGAGCTTATTGATCACATCTGCTCATGAATTATTAATTGATGTTTAAAGGCCAAGTGTGAATGCCATGAACAATTTCTTCTAGTAGATTATTTGTTCTTATTTTCTTTAACAGCGACTTGGTTGTGATTAGGAAAATATTTTGGGTGAAAATAATGTTTACCTTCGTATATAATTCTTCTAGTAGATTATTTGTTCTTATTTTCTTTAACAGCGACTTGGTTGTGATTAGGAAAATATTTTGGGTGAAAATAATGTTTACCTTCGTATATAAATACATTTATTATTATTTTAGTCTATTTTCCTAGACATTTTCATGTAGATTTCTCAAAAATCATGCTCATATGTTCATATTTCATGATTTCGTGGATATTGGTTATGATTTGAGTTTAGTAATAGCTAGGATATTTGTTCACTTTGCCATGCAAATACTAATGTTGAAAGGAAATTTTTTCTTTGGTAGTTTTGGTATAGGCCAAATATGAGTGGGTTTTTTTTTTGGTGATTTTTCCTTTTTATTTTAGTACCATTAGGAGACATTTTGCACTATGTGGAAGTTGGAGGCCTAGAAAATATTTTTTTTTTTTTTGAAAATCTTTAAGGCTTCGAAAAGGTACTTCCAAGCCTTGGCCAAACCTTATGAGAGTTAGTTGGTGAAGTTTTGATTTGTTAGGGCCTTTTTGTAATTTTAAAAAATGTTTCTAAGCCTAAAGTGCTTGGTTGACTGTTAATAGGGCCTTTACAGGTTCTTTATGCATTTTTAACAATAATTAAGTGCATTTCTTACGGTTTTAGCCTTTTAGTGTTTTTTTTCATAATTTTAAAAAGTATAGGCCTTAATTGCTAAATTGGGAAAAATTATTTCTAAGCCTAAAGTGCTTGGCCGAATGCTATGTGGTATATTAGAAATGTCTTCCATGCATTTTAATTCCATTTAAAAACCATTTATGTGCATTTTAAATCATTTAGGGACAATTTTGTAAATTTTAAAAGTTTAAGGTCCATTTAACAAAATCTTAAATTTTGCTATTTCCTTACAAATCATTCATCTAGGATATGTAGGATGCATTATGAGCATTAGCATTTTTAATCATTTAGGCTTATAGTGTAATTTTGAGAAATTAAGAGATCTATTAGAAATTTTTGCATTTTGGGTTACATTTTCCTCCTAAGTTACCCATTGATGTTATATTTGTTATTCTATATCAATCTTGAGTCTTTTGAGGTTATCAAGTTACTTTCATATTGAAGGTATACCTTATAGGGCATTTTAGTAATTTATCTTAAATCGAGTCTTTTAAGGTAACTAGATAGTTTCATGTCAAAGGTGATCTTTAGTATAGGATGGTCATTTCATGACGTTATTGAGTCCTTTAGGTTACAATGATACTTTCATATCAAATGTATATCTTAGAGGGTATTTTAGTAATTTATCTTAAAATCAAGTCGTTTAGGGTTACCGGGATACTTTTATGTCATAGGTGCACTTTAGGGAATATTTTGGTCTCTTCGACCAAGTCTAAATCTATCTAGTTTTGTATTTTTTGTCGAAACCAAGTCTTATGACAAGTTTTATTATTTTAATAAAACTAGGGTTTTTTCAAGAATTCGGCAAAGTCTCCAAGTTAAAGTAATACATGGTATATCTCCCAGCATATGGAAAGGGTTTCACGGATTATTTTTATAACAAAATATCTTTCTTAAAATGAGTAAAATCGAGACTTTTTGGATTTCATAAAACAAAACTTCGTGTGTCTCTAGTTTCATTCAACGGGGTACAAATGACATTTTTGTTTTGAAAAACATTTAAAAACTTGATTTTCTTAGACAGAATTATATTTATAATTTAGGGAATTTTGAAATATTGAAATTATAATTAAAAATTGGGTAACAAATCGAATAAAGAACAAGATTTCAATTAATACGCAATTAAAAGGTACTGATTTTCGAGCATCATGAAAGGATCGATCCTTAACTCGTGATTGCAATTGACTTTCGAATCCTTTCACGTGTTTTTTGGTATTAACGTGGATCTCAAATTTTTTTCGAGGATTTGGGTAATCCTCTACATACGAACTATGGTAGGTGACCAATTTCATTTAACCGAAATAGGTTGGTGGCTACTTTGAGATAAATGATTATTTTGTAACAATTATTTATAGTTGTATAAGCAATTTATCTTGGCGACTCAATTACCAAATAAAAATAATAATAAATAAATATAAACGAGAGATTCACCCATCTTCAAGTCCAACAATTCAAGATTTAAGTCCTAACCATGTTGCGACAGGAGTAAGCGTGTGTGATGTTAACAATGAGCTATAATAAAGTCCAAAAATATGATGTATTTATGAAAAACATTTTCGTCGTGATTGTGAATAGTGGACCTTTTTGCAAAACGATGTGAGTGGATTCAATTAGTAGGGAATCTGGCTTGCCAAGTATAAAATATCACTTAACTAATTGGAAAATTCTAAAGTTTTCTCCAATAATATTTATAAGTGTTAGAA
>JBBYHO010535480.1:1275-13003 GCA_038382025.1 Adansonia gregorii | reverse complement strand
TATTTATTCATATTAGTATTGTTTACATGTATAGAACATGAAAATTTATTATTTATCTATTGCAATATATAATTGTATATTTTTATAAATAAATAAAATTATTTAAGTGTATATTAATCAAAGTTTGTATATTAATGTAAATTTAAAATAAACTTTAAACCATTTTATTTATCAAATAAATTCATTTATGTTTGAAAATCAATTTTTTAAACTAGAACTCTAAAAAGAAAACAATTCAATATAAACATTATTTTTTATTTTATTTAACATTAAAAAAAATTAAAATTCTTGCTTAAAATTTGAATTATCTTATTAATAATAAAAAAATATTTACATCAATATTATAAAAAAAATGCTATTTTCTTCAATTTAAAAGTCCTCCAAATATGTATTTTATATATATATATATATATACACACACACACATGTATTTGTACTTTGAGCCCATAATTAACGTCAATATAAGATTGCTATATTCCTAATAGTCTTAAAATGTTAAACGTTGGGCCTTGGGCTTTCAAAGCCCAATTGTCTTCTTGAACTCGTTAATTGAAATTCTCCCATTTACAATTGTCTTCAGTTGGGTTTTTATTTTTATTTATTTTTTCATGCTTCAAACTTTAAAAGACTTTAATGATTTGATATGAACATACGAGATTTATTTAAAGGGTATTTACAATATAATCTTAAACAAACATATTTATTATTATTTTATTTTTTTATCAACAAGAGATCAAAATTGACTTCATAAGTTATATTATTTGAAACAATGCACTTTCGACATTATTCTCAATGTGACAAAGGATATTTTTGGAGAAATTATTTGTTAATGAATAATTATGAAAACACTTTCTCATTAAGATATGTGTAAATCATGGGGGATTAAAGTATTGATATTATCAACACGGGTCCAGTTCAATTGATTGGTGCGATTAATCTTAAGATATTGCATTACATAAGTGAGATTCTAATTTTAATATTTTTAACTTTTTTTTTTCATTTTTAGATTGGGATTATTTTGTAAAAAATAAAAAATTGATATTATGATATTAATTAGACTTGTCAATAGGTCGAGTTATAGTTTAAATTTTTTTTTGTCTAAACCACTTACCTAAGCTTGGTTTGAATCTAATTTGGGTTGACCTAAAGACCAATTTTACTATTAAAAAAATATTTGTATAAATAAATTTAACTATAATATATTTTTGTTAATAAATAGTAATTAAAGTCGAATCAAACTAAGTAAATTTTGTGAAAATTTTATCTAAAATTTTATCAATATTAACTAAACCTACTTGACTATTACACCTTCTCAAGGGTTAAGCTACTTGCCCAAGCTCGAAGATCCACCTGATATTTGAAAGGGTTTAAACAAACATATTAGGCTCGAAAAATGGGCTTGCACCAAACAATTAAGCCCAATTAAAAATAGGCTGGGCCTTGGGTCAAAATTTTAAAGCCTAAGATCGACCTTGCGTGGCTCATTTTACTATTACATTATATATATATTTATTTTATATTTTATGTATTATGTAATTTTTGTCATATAAATAATACATATATAATATTATTGTGCAAACTTTAAAAACTAGGTTAAATTGTTTATATTTATAAACTTAATAAAAAATTATTATATTAATAAAATTAAATTTAAAAAATATATTTTTTAAAAAATAAATTATAAACAAAATATAAATGAGCAGGTCCAAACGGGCTTGGACTATCTATTTATAAATATGGATAAACTTAGGTAAAATTAAAAGCTCATATTTTAAGTCGGATCAAACTTAAATAAATATATTTAATGTTAATACCATACTTCAATCCGACTTAAATCTAGCCCAACCCAAAATATGAACAAATCTTTTGACTATTACCATATCTTCCCTTTAATTGAACCTTTTTAGAAGCCCAGGAAAAATTGGACCGTGGCTGAGTTTCCCAAAGTCTCATGAAATAAAGGCACGAAAGAGAAAACCAAGCTCCAAGCATCAAGCGAACTGAACTCCTGTTCTGTTGAATTGATTCTCTGCGTTTCAAAATGTCTGCTACAGATCAACCTTATCCAACATCCTTAACAGCTCACATCAATGTCTTTTGGCACGAAGGAATGCTAAGCCACGACACGGGCCATGGCGTATTCGACACTGGGATGGACCCTGGTTTCCTGGAGGTGTTAGAAAAGCATCCAGAGAATTCAGACAGGGTTAGAAACATGGTCTCAATCCTCAAGAAAGGACCCATCTCTCCTTACATCTCTTGGCACTCTGGCAGACCTGCTAGTATTCCTGAGCTCCTCTCCTTTCATTCCCAAGGTACAAATTTTGTTTAATTTTGCTATAATTTCCTTGGAATGGAACAAGATGCAAAAGTTTTGGAGATAGGATATGGGTATGGACCCTTCAAATATATGAAAAAATATAAAAAAATTTAACATACCGGAATCCGAGTAGCTTAGATGTCTGTCTTTGGAGAAGTTTTCATCTTTTAAAGTTCGTTTTTTTATTTAACTAGTTGTGATTGATGTTATTTAGTCTGATAATATTATAATTAGTTTGATTTGATGATTTTCCAGAATATGTTTACATGCTAGTTGAAGCTGATAGAAATGGAAGTGGTAACGAAATCTGTATTGGAACCTTTTTGAACCCTGGTTCATTTGATGCTGCACTTATAGCTGCTGGTACTACGATATCAGCCATGAAACATATACTTGATGGCCATGGGAGGCTTGCTTATGCCTTGGTGAGACCTCCAGGTCACCATGCTCAACCTACTCGAGCTGATGGATATTGCTTCTTTAACAATGCTGGGCTTGCTGTTAAATTGGCCTTAGATTCGGGGTGTAGAAAGGTTTCAATCATAGACATCGATGTTCATTATGGCAATGGGACTGCAGAGGGGTTCTACCAGTCGGATAAAGTTCTTACGATCTCCCTTCATATGAATCATGGGTCTTGGGGTCCTTCTCATCCGCAAAATGGAACTGTGGATGAGCTTGGTGAAGGTGAAGGGTTTGGTTATAATTTAAATATACCTTTGCCAAATGGAACAGGTGATAAGGGATACGAATATGCAATGACAGAGTTGGTTGTCCCAGCTGTTCAGAAGTTCGAGCCGGATATGATGGTCCTGGTGATTGGACAAGACTCAAGTGCTGTAAGTTATTTCTTCTGTTCCTAATCTGATTCTGCTTGTTATCCTCCTGCAAATTGAAATTACTTTAGAGTGTAGATTTATGAAACTGAAACATATTTAAATTCTAAAACCACTAGAGGCCAAGAGCTTATTGATGTTTCGCCCCTATCCTTTTCCAGCCCCCTTCACCCAGACTACAAACACAGCCTTTTCCTGTAGCTTATTTGAAGCAGGATGTTGTGACTTGTGGGTTTTAATTCTCTGAAAAACTCTTCAAAGTTGTCCTTGCCTGGTTAAACTTTATGCATATGTGCACAACTGCAGATTTCAATGGTTCGAAATATTCAAATTTTAAAGTAAAACATGATTTAGATTCTTCAGTTCAATCGGTTGTAAACAGGAAGAGATGTTTTCACCCTTTGTCAAGCACAAAGTTCGCAGTTCAATTGAGTGAAGAATAGCTTTCAAGAACACATTTTATCATTAACTCGCATCATTATTAAGTACGGAAATCTTTTGCCACTTTGGAAGCGCATTTCATATCCGATTTTATGTTATTTAATGTCAGCATTGTTGGTTCTTGTGATCATGCAGAAATGAAAAGTAGATGTTGCTTGGTCCCCTTTGTGTTAAACATATGCTGTTTGCATAAATAATTGTGTGCAGTTCGATCCAAATGGAAGGCAATGCTTGACGATGGATGGCTATCGAGAGATTGGGCGGATGGTTCGTAGGTTGGCAGATAAGCATTGTGACGGCCGCCTTCTTATTGTCCAAGAAGGCGGATACCATGTTACGTACTCTGCTTATTGCATTCATGCAACACTCGAAGGTGTGCTTAATCTTCCGGTCCCATTGTTGTCTGATCCCATTGCATACTACCCTGAGGACAAGGCTTTAGCTGTAAGAGTCATTGATGCAATTAAGCAGTACCAAAGGAAAAATGTGTCAATATTGAAGGAAGTTTGATTCAGGATTTTGCAGTATTTTGACAGCCGATTTCAGGTTTGTAACTTTTGAACTGTTTGTAAATTGGGTTTACAATCTTTTGCTTTTTATTTTTAGCATGTTTTTAGATGCATCTTCCGTTAACAAATAAATGTCATTACATAATTAGAATGATATCTTCTTTGTCTAGGAAGGGGCTATGTTTCTCTGAGTACCCATGTCCGGTACATTTTTGACATGGGTATAAAGATATAACCTTCTAAGGATCCTCCAAAATACATGAAAAAACTTGAAAAAATCGAACATATCTATATCTAATACATACCCGTATTTGACACTTATTCCTGAGTTTAAGTAACGTAAGGAAGGACTATCAAGTGGGTAGATATGCTACCTTTTATTTATGTTTGTAAGCACAGCTCCATCGTTTCAAAGTAAAATCTTTAACTAGTCGGTGAAGAATATGGCTTTACAATTGTCATCCTAAACACATTAGCAGTCTTACATATTATGCCTGCCTACTATGTTGTCCCGACGCATCATATTTATTGAAGTACTTATCATATTTATCGAAGTACTTATGTTTGATATCCCTCCAATGTATTTTTGGGACATGGATATACATGTATAACCTTTTAAAGACTTTTCAAATATATGAAAAATTTTAGAAAAAATTGAATATACCTATAGTAGGTATATATCCGTATCTAATATTTACACTCGAAGTCGAATAACATGGCCTGCATCACTCACTGATCACCATGCCTCGTTGCTATGACAACTGCGTTTGCTAGTGATAGGAACCATTTAATGAAACATGTTTCCTCTTCGACCAGCTTAAGGACTATGTATCTCTAACATGAAATTGCCTTCTGCTTCAAATGACATTAATTTCTTTGCACTGAAACAAAAATATATATATATATATATATTAACTGATACACAGTGTACGAATTAATGAAGAAATATCGAAACCAGTATCTCTCTATCTACGTCACCATGCAAACATGTGCCATGTCTCATAAAAAATGGAAGTAAAATCACTAACGCTACTTGCAAAAATCTAAAGATGTTTCGACATAGTATGCATTGAGCACCGAAACTTACGAATGGCAGCATGATGGGCTTAACTTATATACAAGCCATAATCAAATCATAGGCACAATATGACCATGATTTCAAATTTATGACTACCATGGTACACTTTTTCAATAAAATATTTTATTTCCAAAATAATAATTTCATTATAAAAGCTTTTGCTTTCTAACTTTTCCAGTATGATTAGAAACATTGATCATGTAAATAGCATATGACTATTTGATTTATAGTCAAAATTAACAATAAATTTTTTACATAATCTAATCTTTGATTTCATAAAGCAACATGAATCCAAGTGGCAAATAATAAAATAGTTTAAATAATTCTAATATCATAGTTTATTTAACCCATTTAATGTGGATCACAAAAAATGTGTAACAAAATATAAAACTTATTATTTTAAATATAACTAAAATGATCCACCTTATTAGTTCATCTATATAATAAACTTTTATTTAATTTATTATTTCGTCATTAGCCCATAAAACATCGTTTCTTAGCCATTGAGATGAACATATACCAATTTTAATACCAATTAGGATTTTATGAAAATCATGGACCAATTTTAATATGTCTTTGTACATTTTATAAGCAGCTTAGACACAATGATTAAATAATATCTAAGGTGTAAAGAAAATTTCATTATTGCAAAGACAAGAAGTCTATTGGGCAATTCATGTCTCTCTTTTGCATTCATATGATACCTTAAGACAATAGCTCAATTTTCATAGATCCCAATATGCAATTTTTTTTTTTCATATGAAAAATAATCCATTAAGCCTAATCATGAAGCCAAATTCAATATATGTACAAATTTAATGCATTATAACCAATAATCTGATATAGCATTTCCAAATATATAAATAAAAAAATCCATTATATTGGGTTAATTTTCTTACCAATAATGCACAAACAAATTGCATAATTGATTTTTTCTTGTTCAAATTCATATAAAGAATTCCTTTGACTTTGCATTATACCTCTTTCAACGTTGTCTATTCATTTCTTGTCTAACACCGGCAACATGGCAATGCCGAGAGACTATGGCTCATGCACTATCAATTAAGCCATTATTAAATATGGCCAAAAACCTTTAATATATAGTTTTCATTTCTTTTTATGGTTAATATTGTATCCTTGTGTATTATCTTGACTTTCAATCAAATTTATCGTAAAGTTGCGTAAATAAAATCTTAAAATTCTTAGTAACTCAGAAATAAAAAACACGAAAAATTAATGAAGACTTCAAGGCGTGTAGGTGTACCACTTTTTTTTAAGTTTTATTTCATCCCACAAGTAGTTTTGTATACTAAAGAGTTACAAGCGTATAAACCTAAAAGATACAATGAAATTCAATGATTAATGATATTTTTCATTGATGACATCAATTCACTATACATTAAATAGTGCATAGCAAAACTATCAAAATTTTATTTGTAATTTTTTTTATATATGTCTTTCAAAATATAGTGATCTATTTATAAGCAACTAAATATTTTTTCGTATATATAATTTATCCAAATAAATGCTTATTTAAATAGTTATAATATTTGATAAATAATAAGTAAACACTAATTTTAATTAAATAATTAAAAAATACAAATTTAAAGATATAATTATTTCTTATTTTAAAAAATTTTTAATAATTAAAATCTTAATAAAAATATAAATTAAATTTAATCGAGATTAACTCGAGTTTAAAAGTTTGAACTCATAAATTCAGACTTTTTAATTTTAAAAAAGGGATACCTAATGTTATGCTCAGCGAAAAAACTTCGATTCCATGCGAAACCCCAAGTTGAATATCTGATATCTTAGTTGACATGAAAAGGGAATAAAGTTTTTTTCAGTAGGGGACATCATCCCAGCATCAGCACTGTCAAATCCTTAATCTCTCGATCATGGATTATAATAGATTTGGTTTGAACAAATGAAGCAAAGCTCAGGGGTTCGTTATTTGTAGTACAGACCGGCTGGCATGCACCCCAAAAGTCCAAATGTCTGCCTCCATTGATTCTCTTCTAATCCTCAAATTGGTGCTCTATGCACTACAAATGGCCATACTGTGATTATGACAGTCTCTCTGCCTGGCACTGTAATGTAATCTCTGATTCAGCCGCCCCCCAAACAATCACATCTCTCTCTCTCTCTCTCTCTCTCTCTCTCTCTCTCTCTCCCCCGGTGTCACTGTGAGGGTCGGTCTTACTTCGACTTTGATCCAAGTTTCATTAACATCTACCCAAAATTCATCCCCAACCCAATTTGAATTAAGTCTCCAACCTTGAAAAGATTCTCTGGATTTGTCTCATTTCGAATTTTTATTAAAATTTTTATATTAATATTTATAAAATTATATCAAATATATATAAAATAAAAATTAAACCCTAATTAAAATATATTAAAAATAATTAATAAAATCAAAAAATATTTTAATACTTATTTTATCAAAAATTGTTTCTGTCTGACTGAAAACTTTTAGTAAAAAATAATGTGAACTGTCCTCAAATCAAATTAAAAAGAAGAAAAAACTCACCCGACCTTATATGCTCGGTTCGATCAAACACCATAGGTTTAAACTATTTTGCCAACCTTGTCACCGTTTATCAAAAGCCATCTAATAAATTTGAACTCCCATATGCCGATTGTTATATACTAATTATCTCGGATCTCTCTAGCTCGTAAATTTCATTTCAAGAGTCATTAGTTTTCTTACAGCAAATTGATCCTTCATTTCTTCTTTATTTTTTCCCTTTAAACATTTGAATTAGTTCGCTTTAGGCCAAATAATCACTTGAAATTCTTCTAAGTGAAGTTCATGTTTCTCACCATGCAGAATAAAAATAAAGAATTTAACTTCAAGCTAGCACACTTTCATACATTTGCATTTATATCATCAAAAAGTTCCAAAAAGAGCCAACATCCAGAAAGGATGAGAGACTATGATCAAAAGTCTTTTTTCATGATTTTAACAAAAACTGCACCCTACAAAAGAGACGATGAAAGCTATTAAAACATACGCTAGCTAGGGATCGATACTTAAGGATCAGTTCGAGGCTTCTTAGGGCTACCACCGTTATGGTGCAAAGGGTCTGGTCCTGAAGGCACTGCCCTTAATTCCCATTGTCCCACAAAGCTTGTTGATGATGATCCATGAAATGAACCCTTCAAAACCTCATTTTTTACCTTCAAATCAGCCTGCAACATCTGCAAAAGCATGAAAGGGTTTCTAGTAGTTTAGTTCTTTCAAAGTCATGAAAAGCAAAATGAAGAGAAACAGAAACTAAACAGATAATGAAACCTTTCTGCTACTTTGAGTTTCCTTCCCATGGAAGCATTCATGGCGGCCGAAAGCGCAGCCTGTTCAAAAAAAAAGGGGGAAAAAGCAACAAAGAAAAACAAAAAAGAGTTCATTGACATTAAAAACAAAGAACCAACTAAGCAAATGAAGAAAAACTTGAAGATAAAGAAAGAAAGAGACCAAAAACCCCCTGAAAAACCAGCAGCCAGCACCATAAGACCAGCATCAATGGCGCCCCATTTGTCACAGCCTTTAAAGTAAATGCCGATGGCATTAGATTAGCCAAGAAAATTATATTAGCTAAACAAAAACTAGAACAAAGATTAGAGATGTGGAAAAATGGTAGGGTTGGTAGCTCCCAATATATAGACTGAAGCATTTTGAAAAGTAAGAGAGTTCATGTAAATGATTGCATGGTGCAGCCATTTTCCGGAGAAATGATTGTAACATAATAATAAAATAAAATAGAAAGAAAAAAAAAAATCTAACAATCTACCTCAGTCCTTACGGCGCCGTTTCGAATGACAGTCACCACCACATCACACGCTTCAGGCAAAAGTCTGCCACTTGCCAATGTAATCTTCATCTAATTTTAGAAGATCATGATGTCAATTCTTTTGTCAGAATCGTTGAACTTTAAAAAACAAACATTATTTGAGTTTTTCCTTTTTTTTAATTAAAAAAATCATATCATCAAATTAGGGTCACTTTTGATTTTCAAGATAATATCGATTTATTTAAATATTTTAAAATAAATTAATATAAAACAAATATTTAATATAATAAATAATTAATAAAAATGTATATTCAATTTAGTGATATAGTTTTTAATATAATTTTGATATTTTGACTTACAATCATAAATATCATCATATTTAAAAAATATTTTAAAAAATTAAAAAATAATTTTTTATTTTTTACTGATTGAATTACTTTTAAGGCCAACCAATTCTCTAAATAGGATTAAACTAGACGAGCTTTTAATTTACTTCCAATTTTCAATTAAACATTCTTAAACCCACTTTTAACCATAGTTACAACAAAAAATTTAAAAAATATATAGACATAAATTAATTAAATTAAATATGTAATTACCATTTACATTTTACTATTCTAATTGTTATTTACATTTAACTGCGATATAAGGAAATTAGAGCACTTTTAGAATATAAAAGAATGGCCTCGGTCAGAGATGTATTCTTCCTCCAGCTGTGTGATTACGTTACGGAGTCTCGCGAGGAATACGTATTCCTGTTTTATTAACAGAGCTCAGAAATAAAGTAATGATGATGAATAATTATATATGGTTAAATGCAGGAGCTGATTTGATTTATTTTTTGATGTGGGATTGATTGATAGCGATTTTGTGCTGATGCCCTCCAAATCCTTACCTGTATAGGGTTCTTTACTAAAGAACAAGATTCGATTTCGTGACCCCTCTTTCACAATACGGGCTATAGCTTTTCTGTCTAAATTAATATTATGAATTCATATCCCATATTTATATTTAACAAATATATATATGTATAGAATATAAGCCTTCCATTACATGATCAAACAGTTATTTTCAAATTCAAATAACATATCTTCTATTGCAATAGAGATGAATACCCGAGCTTCACTAACAGGAAAAAAAAAAGATAGTAACATCACCCCATCACCATCTTTATGAGAAACTGTTTCAAAGCACAAATACAAACAACATAGAAATTCAATAGTAGGGACCAAAAATTTAAACACGATAAGACGATGAATATATTTGCAAATGCATCTCTCACCGAAAAGAATAGAATTGTTGTCGATGCTCTTAAGCATCGATAGATTAAGGTCGTAAGCCCATCTGCTTTCTAGTTCTACTTACGAACATGTCTCCGGATTTGAGCAAGCCAGGAATACGTCCGCTAATGGTTGTAAAAGGAAATTGGGCCACAGCATCTTTCCGTCCAAGCGAAACCAAGGCAATCGCTGAACCAGGCTCATATGTTGACATCTTGCTTTCTTTACCTCCGGCCATCAACAGCTTCAAGTTTTTAGCAACCACCAAGGCATGTTTATGAGCTAAATAACCTTGTTTGAGTTCCTGGATTTTGCATCATCGAAAATGTTAGACCCATTTTCGCGAAGCGAAAACCTAGGCATTTGCGAGGTTAAAATTAAAAGATAGCCTATATTCGAATACAACTAGCATATTATTAAGTCTTCGGACAAAGATAAATCGAGTAAGTACTCCACATAGCTAACATATTTTCTATTTCAACAATCACACTTGCTAATTAAATATATATTTGGCATATATTTGCAAATCTTCTTTGGGAGAGTGCTGATATTGGGGAAATAGATGGACACAGGCAAGTAAAAAAGCACGTAAATCTGTCAAACTAACTGGACTTCGTTATCCTCTTCCAGCAAGGTCAAAACCAAATATTTAGGAGCAAACATGCCAGAAGAGTAAAGATAAAAAAACCCAGTAAAGTTATATAAAGGTGACTGAATACGCCTTCATAAGATCAAAACTGAATAAGGTTTGGCAGGAAGGAGATCATCTTGAAACTTAGATTGTACTGATGATTTAAGGAAATTCGGCTGCAAAGAATTAATTACCCTAATTTCTTTAAAATCTAGCCAGTATTCTCCCATAATAGCGGTATTAACCAAAAATGAAAAAAATCATTGGTGATTGTTACCAACAGTAATGAAGCTTGCTTTTCAAATGAAAATAAATTGCTGGCCTACGCAAACGCAATATGTTATGATTAAGTTTTGGGATAGGACTTACTGGAATATCAGTGATATCTCCAATTGCAAATATGTTACTCCTACCCTTGACTCTCAAATAGTTATCAACCATCAACCGTCCATTTTTGTCCAAGTTAGTCTTCAATATAGTCTCACTAAGCCACGCTGAAGCCAATGGTTTTCCTGCACAAAGGAAATGGCAATCTGCTTTAATACTTTCTCCGGTTGAGGTTCTATATTCTTTGCTTCCATCTGAAACGGCATTCAGGTCAACTGCTTGCTCTAATTTTACTTCCACTTTCCTTGATCTCAGCCAACTTAAACTCTTATCAGAAGCCTTTGTTCCAACGAATTCCAGCAACCTTGGTCCCTTGTGAACCAGCGTAACCTTCTTCTCCGGAAAATCAGTGGCAATTTCTCCAGCAAGTTCAACACCAGTCGGACCTCCTCCGACGATCAGAATAGAATGAGCAGATTTTATTTTTTGATTTTCTGTCAGCATGTAGACAA
>JBBYHO010535479.1:91343-135617 GCA_038382025.1 Adansonia gregorii | reverse complement strand
CGTGATGGTCACACGAGACCAATAAGATGAGTGATTCGTCTTATGGTCCCCCTCACTGTGTCATAAGTCGAGAATCGGTATTTTCTCGTTCTTATCGTAACTTCGAAGAATGGTCTTAGTCAAGAAGACATTTTCAAGTCAGGATAATATTTTAAGTCGTACGCACTCTTAGATCCGCGAGGATCCACCCTGGGGTACGTCGCGACAATTATACATTCATTCCTTAACTTTTTTAGAATAAATTTATCTCCATTAGTTAATTATTTATTGTGTTGATATTGTTTGTTTACTTATTTATTTAATTGTTTCATTTAATTTGCATATTTTATATAATAATAGATTTCAAATTCCTATAATAATTTGTTTGTACTTTAAAATTACACCACTTAATCAAAATTAATTAAGGTTTTTTCAATAATGGAGTTTGAAAAAATCACAAATAGTTGACTTTTAAGAATTTCTTAAGTGAGAAAACTTTGCCTAAATTCCTCCAACACGATGGAGAGTCTAGTCTATAATTTTCAATATTAAAGATCCTGGTTAATTTTAATAACTTCATATTAAAAGACTAATTACATAAGAATAAATTTTGAATTTTTTTACTGTTCTACATAAAATACTAAAATAAATCTGATGACGGAGTCACTTGCAGGGAGCAAATGGATTCCTTTATATCCTCTTGAGGTAAGAAAATATTTCTTGGAATTCTAACAGTATAATGGAGAATTTCTTGAAAAATATTTTTAATATTTAATTTTTGATTAAAAATAAATTAGATGTTTAGGTAAAATTTAGATTTTTTTTCATTTTTTCATAAAATATTAAAATGAATCTGATGATAGAGTTAATTTAAGGAAGCAAATGGATTTCCTTAGATACTTTTGAGGTTAGAAGATTTTCCTCAAGAATTCGATCGGCATAATGGAGAATTCCTTCAAAAATATTTTGGATACTTAAATATTTGAATAATAAATCTAAATCTCTTAAACCATAGGACTTTATGTACAATATTAGGCTAACTAGGTACTGTCTTTGTGACAAGCATTATAGGGGTGTTGGTCCTTCCCACACAGAGCCAAACTCTTGAATCAAGCTTTGAGTGTGGACCAGAACCTATTTCTTTAGGATGCCTTAGTCAACCTTAGAATAACTTTAAAAAAATATATATTCATATAGGTGATCTAATCACACCTTTAAAAAGATTAGTGGCCTACCTTTTATGTTTAGTGGCCAAATTTGTATTTGGCAGATTATGACAGGAAGCAAGAACGCATCCAAAATTAGCCTACAACACCAAACCATGTGTTTCACCAAGAATATTCAAGATCATGTTTTTTTGTTTTAGAACGTATTTAAATAAGTCAATTGAATTTTATAAGTTTAATATAATAAAATCAGATTATAAAAATCATTTTTTATGATAAAGAAACTATTAGAAAGATCCCTGGGTAAAATCATAAATCACATTGAACATGTCTCTAGGTTTTAATAAATCAACGTGTATTTGATCAAAATCAATAAAAACTAATATTTATTCATTATTTAACCGTTTATTAATGATCAGCATACTTCTCAAGCATGTTGTCTAGCATTAAAAACATTTATACATATTATTTGATAAAGTTTTATGGCCTAAAACTTTATAGATCTATACGTGCAACATCTGAATGTCAATCATCATGTATTAGCCTATACTTACTACATGTAATCCACAACCTATAGGCTCTATTACCATTTGAAAACGGTACTCTTTCCTAGTAAAGTCCAGCCTCATGCATATTTTGGATTTTAAAAATGAATAAAATATCAAGAATAGAGCAGTGGAAATAATAATTAGAGAAATAGCTTGTTTTTCCTACTAATATTTAGGAAAGGAATTATAAGTCATAAACATTAAAATTTTCTATCAAGATTTAAACATCCATATAGAAGATTACCTTGAATTTTAGATGTTAAGATCTAAAACAAATCAACCCTAAGAATCTTGAAAGAAATTGGGTAGGCTTCCTACAGGGTTTCTTGAAGACCATAAGCAGCACACGTGTCCTGCCTCTAACAGTTTTCCACACAAGTGATTGTTAAAACCTTCTTAAGGCTTGATGGTTCTTTAATGCTTGCTAGATGCAGAACAAACCCTTAACCAATAGATAATCTTTCTTGTTTCCCCTAAGCAAGAACCAAGAACTATTTAAGGATGAAATGGCTCAAAACAAGAACAAGAATAGAGGAAAAGCTAGTGACAAGAGAGAGAAAAATCTAGATTTATTTTGTAACCCTTAAAAATATTTTTCTCTTTATTTAGGTCAAAGAAAACAACTAATTTTTCTATTCCAAAATATCTTTATATAATGGCCTAATCCTAGCCCTAGCTTGACTTAGGATGGAAGAATTTTAACCTAATCAAAACTCTTAAATCAAGTGAAATTCTTTTCCTTGTTTTAGTTGCTTTAATTTAACCAACACTAGTTTTAAATGAAATTTATTGGTCAGCTCTTCAAACCATCCATTCCCGAAATATCCAACAAAATTAGGCCTAAGAAATCGGCCCAACAAGCAAGGGCTATGAGCATGGGTTTGGCATAATATAAGATTTTAGGCTAGTATTATGTTTCCATGAATTTAATCCAATTATTTATTTATCTAAATAAATAAACATTATTTATATAATAAATATGATTATAAAATAATTCTAAAAATAAATAAATAAATTGGAAACACAATTTACTTAGTATATACATGTCCCTATGGATTTTATCATGATAAACTTAAATCGGTTAAATCCATTTTTAACTTGATTATAGTATTATTTAATATTAATTATCAACTAATTAATATTACAAGGGATTTAGTTCAAGACATGCGATAGAAAATTTTGATTTGATTCACAATCAAATCCCTAGTCTAGTAGAAATTATATTTCAATTAGGACTAGTGTTTCTCGACCTTCACACTTTATGTCTTATCTTAGAGATTATTTTAATAAAATAGTTTTGTTATTAATGTCTTAATTAGATAACAAAATGTAGATTTCACAAATCTAATTTTGTCTCGAATAATTGAAATTTTGAATCAAGTCTTCCATTCAAATTATTTTTTATTTAATTAAGTCATACTTAATTAAATCTTAGATTCAATCTAATTGATCTACCTTATCGTGTGTGACCCAGTAGGTTCCCAGTATGGTGGCAATGAACATAAATAATCTTATTAATTATGTGTATAAATCAAGAGTGGGATCTAGCAATTTATCATGACCACCAAATGTTGAAGAAATCAGTGTTACCTTAACCAAATCTTTCAGTAACCAGCCTTTTAGTCTTATACGATCATTTCACCATATATCTCAGATAAAAGATGAACATAGTGCATGTCATTATGTGCCCTGGCATAACCCATATCACTCAAATAATGATGAGCATAACTTAAAAGGAATTACCTTTGTGTTATCCCTTTATTGGGATTTAGATTAGGTAAGATAAGATGATAGTGAAAGGAATGACTATCAAATGAATCACTCATTGAACGGGTCTTGGATGGCTACCATAAAGTGGCTAAAGATTTAGATTTGCCATCGATAATTTGGACAAGGCATGATTAAATGCCCATTAAAAATGACATGTTGAGTTGCAAAACCCGACACATCAATTTCAAGGTCTACGAGGTCCAAAGATCCATTGACTGGGTTTGGGAGTTGGTTATGCATGGGAAGGACTAGCACCTTCACGACATTGAAATCGGTACCAGCTAGCTATGTCTTACACAAATTTTGATTTATTCAGTTTTGACTTGTCATTATTTTGATATAATCCCCTTTTATGCATGAATTTTATATAAATATTGTATATCCAGGTTTTAAGGAAGAATTTGAATCATATATGTGCCTCAGAAATGTGAGGTATATGGGATTTTTTTACAAAAATGATCTTCGAATTTAAATTTCAAAATCAGATATTTCATGTCAAACACTAGAAAGATATTGACATGTAACATTGCCATTATAATTTTCAAAGACGATTTGGAAACAGGAACACACAAAGGACACCACAAAGGGAAACATGGTAGTAAGACAAAAAAGAATATAATAATATTGCATTAAAAAACATGTAAAAGCATAAAAAATAAGGGATGATTGGAATGTATCTAATATTTGTGTTTAATTAATGAGAAATAACTAAGATGACAACTTTGAGATGCATTTGGACTCAATGGTTACTTGAGGTATAAAAAAAGAAGGTTTTGATTAAAAGGCCTAAGGAAGTCTTGGAGAAAGAATTTGGATTTTTTGAGTGAAAAGCAAAGTTGGAGTGTCCCCTCAGAAGATGGGGTTAGAGTATCTCCAATGATGAAAATAGTGATTTTTGAGATTTGAATAAAGTTTGTAAAAGAAGGGTTAGAGTATCCCCTTAGACAATAGGGTTGGATTCTCCCCAAAGATAAAAATTTTAGGATTTCTTTTAAAAAAAGGAAATTCTTTATGAAAATAGGTATTTTAAAATTAAAACCAACAATTCAAATAAAAGGTAAAATTGATTTTTAATTAGCCTTGATTTAAACCTCATGGGATATATTTTGTGACAGTCGACATCATAGGTAATCGGATGCATTTAGAAAGATTTGAACATCTCCAAAAGGTAGTTTGGAAAAATAGTCTAATTTTTAAGTCCAAAACAGGGGACAACATTACACTATCATCCTTCTCGAATTTATTCTAGTTTCATCCGAAGGTTTCAAAAGGTAAACAAGATACCTCTAAAAAGGCAACTCGACAAGGATTAATATAAAATATTCTAAAAATTCTAAAAATTGATTTCTTAGTCGAACTAATTTTTGAAATTGGGTTTCTTTTAGTACTAGTAGCATATGCAGGGGAAAAGGTGCAATAACTTTGAAAAATCATTTTAGACTTGTTTAGAATTGTGAAATTACAAACAATAATGTTCCATAAAAGAAATTTAATAAAATCTTTAGGAAAAATATTTTAAAAGTCTAGAAAAATTATTTGGTGGGCTAAAATGGCCCAAACAGAACATAAATTACTATTTTAAAGGTTTTGGATAGCAAAGGTTCAAAAAATCATAACTCCCTCATCAAAAATGATCCAAGGGCAAACGAGATATTTTTTGGAAAGGTAATTTGATGACCTTTGAGGAAAATATATCAAACAATTCACATAATTTTTTTTATGGCTTGAGAATGATTTTTTTCTTTATGACTATAGTGCTACCAAGGCTAAACAAGAGAGTTTTTCTTAGTTTTTAGGTTTTCTAGGACTAGGCTTAGGTTATAAACATCCTAATGATCATAACAGAAAAGGTCAAAGACAATGGCTTAACAAGCTTATTCACACAATCATGGAATAATTTGGATGATGGAACAGCCTATTAGCCAAAATCACTGGTAAAGGTATTAGACCTTAAAATGAAGGCATTAACACTTTAAAAAAAGTAAAAAAAAAAGGCTATTTTATTTTGAAAACTCAAATATTTAACTTCATTTGACCATGAATCCAAACATAGAAAACTTGATTTTCTCCCAAGATTGGAAAATCAATTAGTGAAAACCTTAAATCTATGTTAATCCCAATTTATTAAAGGTAAGATAGACTTAAGTGGGGGTTTCTTTGAAAATAGACTTTGAGCGCAAACAAAAACAAAGAAAGGCATCAAATAAGCATTTTTAGTCATGCAAAGTATGGAAACATGGCATCTATGACAAACATCTACTAGAGCAACAACAAGAGAACATTTTACCAAATAAAACATACATAAATTCAAGAAAATTAGGAAAAATGCATGAACATTTAAGAAGATGCTTATGATAACATAAAAGATGGCATGAACATGTAAGAAAATGATTCCATGGCATGTAAAAAATGGTGGAAGATTTTTATAGCATCAAAGATATAAATTTTATTCCATCAAGCTAACATAAAGCATCATTAAGCTCAAGAGAACATCAAAGCATCTTGAAATAACAATTCATCATCAAGTATTATGCATGAAGGATGATGGAGAACGCCAAAAATTGATAAAACAATGGTTGTTCTAAAGTAATAATGAAAAATATGACTTTTAACCATTTAAGCAACATCAAGGCATCATAAACTCAAACTATCATTGTACACACTTTATTTTGTTTGAGCCAATTTTTGACACCTTAAGGCTTAATTAAAAAGTAATAAAAATAAAAAAATAAAAATAAAAATGGGGATAACAGTTATGTACCATTTCACCAAGAAATATTATGTAACACACCACTAAGCAAAAAATTTTTTTGGGAAGGTTTGAAATGTTTAGAGATCGTATTAAAGAAAAATGTAAAAATAAGGCATTAAAGGTTATTTTTCAAGGTGTCAATGAGGTTTTTGAGACAATCATTCATCATTCCTAGCTAAAGAGAGGTGTTTAAAGGTCAACGGTATGAAAACTTTGTATTTTTGCATGAATGTATCGGTATATGGCCTAGATATATTGATATAAGGCCTCCGTATCATCAAAATTCAATATTCCACTACTTGAATCCATACAAAAGGGGAATATATTGATACATAAGTCAATGTACCAATACATTGTTCAATTGTATCAAAACAGGGTCACGTCATGCTAAAATTAGATTTTTTGGCTAAAATGTATTAGTACATAAGTGATTATATCATCTGCAAACTAAAAGAGTGTCATGATAACATCTCAGGGAATCTGAGTGGGGGAACATTCATCTTTTTTTCCTAATCAGTTTGTAAAAGTCTAGACCTATGACCATTTCATTTATATTCTTGACCATATGGCAATTCAAACCTAAGCGTTTTTGGTCAACCTCAAAAGTCTTTGGTCATAATTTGTCAATATCTTGAGCTCTTGGCCTATTGTGTCAACATATCACAACCAAACCTCATCTAAACCAAATTAAATCCCACCGTAATAGCTACATTCAAGAATTGATGAATATAATCTAAGCCTCCCAAAAAAGCATGCAAACTTTGGAGGAAAATAATAAGAAGATGATGGAAACCATCTCCAAACTTGTATTATCTTCCATAACTTTGCAAGTTTAACTTGCAAATTAAGCTGAAAATACATATGATGGAACTACCTTTTTGCACATAAACACTAGTAATAGAGAAAACCAACTTGATAACCTCATACCTTTTGAGAAAATATCGATGTAGGTAATTCTTCTAGCACCATTGTTGGTACTTCCACTACTATTGCTCATGCTTTTATTGTAGCTGCTCCATAAATCACTACTAGGGTTTTGCCACTAAGGAAGAGCTCTAGAAGCTACCTAAATAAAAGAATAAGAGTTTGAGATTTTTCAAATTTGATCTCAAGTTTTCTTATCTACCTTGTCTAGCTACTAAGCCATATCCTAAAAACTATATTTTCTAAATTTAACCAATTTAATGGGAAAAGTAGGGACACTCCTGAGCATGTAACGAAATTCTTGTAAGCTTTTAGAGTTGCTACACTAGATGATGATTTGAAGTTCAAATAGCTTTCCAAATCCCTACCTAAAGAGGCATACACTGGTTATGGCAATCTTACTCCTATTTTTAAGGAGTCAAAGAGACAGAATGTAGGATGTTTGGAGAAAAGTTCTTTTCCACCTCCGAGTATGTTACTTACATTGATTTAGGAAGAAAACATCCAAATCCTTAATAGGTTTTATGGATTTCATCTAATATATTAAGGAATTAGTTTTAGACATCAACATTCTTATGATAAAAAGAGCTAGTGAAAATATGCATTTAGGGGATATTTTATGAGTATATCAGCTAATGTATTTATGCTTGAGATTACATATGGCCTCTTTTCACTATCCTTGCTTAAGTATAGAAATTATTCCCCTTGCTTACCCTTTTTAAGCCTAATGAATTATTTTTTTGTATAAACCCTGATCAAGGATAACTTTTCACATTAGGGGCTTGGAAAGAGAAAATCTCTTTGAAAAACATAAAGGTGGACATCTCATTCTATAGTTTTAGAAAAAGTCAAAACTAGGGTAAAGTCAAAGGAAACCATGTTTTTGCCATCTAAGATTCTCTACATAAAAAGATTATTAAAAAGATAAAAGATAAAAACAGAAAAAAAAAAGTGAAAAGCAAAGGGAAAAGCCAAAAAGCTCAAAAGGAGCAAAACAAAAGAAAAATGAAAAGGGAAATAGATGAGGAAATAAGATACAGTATGATTTGAAAAAAGGTAGAAAAGATAAAAGTCTGCATAGAAAGAAATGATCCTTGATCTTTTCACCTTTAAATATTTCATTTGGGCCTATAAATCCATTTGCAAGCTTTAAAAGGAACAAAGCTCAAAAAGGTGAAACCTTGATGTTGGACTACTCGAAGTGGTATGAAAGCAATATGTTCAAATGATTTTCTAACAACAAAAGGTTGTGTTAATTACTCGTCATGCCCTGAGATGCAAATTGGCTTTCAAAAACAATGATCAAAAGCTTTACATTTAAAAGTTTGAAAAAAGGTAAATATTAGTACCATCTTAGCCTAAGTGACCCAAGTTTTAGGACCTTAACCAGAATATCTGATTCAATTGATTTCGAAAAGATTTCATGAATCTAAAAATCTGTTCTATCAATCCTAACCTAGGTTCAAGCTTTCACTTTATTAGTTATTTAAGAGCAATCATACTTGGTGAAATTCAAAATCAATTCCTGAAGTTATGGGTATTCTAAGCAAACACAATAGTCATGAAAAAGTCTAGAAAATCAATTATGGGGCATAGGTTCATTCCTAACTATAAGTATCAATTTTTTGAGACTTTATATTATTATGCTTTCTTAAAAATTCTTTTTTTAAAAAAAATATTTTATCATTTTAACTAAAATCTCTTAATTATACCTACCCCAATTTATGCTACCAAACATATCAAATAGTGCATGCTTTAATGAAAAATCTGAAGCTTCACATTGGCTTTTAAAAACAATGATCAAAAGCTTCACATTTCAAAGTCTAAAAAAAAGTAAATATTAGTACAATCTTAGCCCAAGCTACCCTAGTTTTAGGACCTTGACCAGAATATCTGATCCAATTGATTTTGAAAAGAATTCATGAATCTAAAAATCTATTCTATCAATCCTAACCTAAGTCAAAGCTTTCACTTTATTAGTTATTTTATAACAATCATAGTTGGTGAAATTCAAACAATTCTTGAAGTTATGGGTTTTCTAAGCAATCACAATGGTCATGAAAGAGTCTAAAAAATTAATTATGGGGTATAGGTTCATTCCTAACAATATGTATCAATTTTTTTTAGATTTTATATTATTATGCTTTCTTAAAAATTCTTTTTTTAAACAATATTTTCTCATTTTAACTAAAATCTCTAAATTATACCTACCCCCATTTATGCTACCAGACATTTTAAACAGTGCATGCTTTAATGAAAATGTCAGTCCAGAAACAAAGATCCTATTACAAGGTTCGACTAACTAGAATGCCTTGACCAATATCCTTTCCCCTTATATTCACAAAGATTTCCTCCCAACAAACCCCTAAGTTCGAAGCATTAATGTAAAAGCCTACTCTTTCCCATAACAATCAACCAGCCTTTTAAACCTTTAAAGATTAGCATCAAGAATAGTTTGAACTTTATCCTTAAATGCCTTGCAATTTTTTATACAATGCCCTTTTCTCCTTAATGATAATCATAAATAACATTAGGATCATACTAACTTAGGTAATGAGGCTTTCTATGCCTTGCAAGGATAAAGGAAAACAATCGATTCTAGACAAACAAAGGAAAGAAAAGGATAAAATAATGATACTGATTCTCCATCATTTCTAATTCCATTGGACAAACTGATAATACTTTTTCCAGAAAGGATCAAAGATGAAAGTGTAAACCTACCATATGTTCTATGACCACTAATAAAGAAAAATCCAACCTAAAGTATTATGATTATCACCTAGCAGTTGGCCATCTACTTTCCAAATGTAAAAATCTTTGAGGATATTTCAGCTGAAAATAAAAGTAAGAAAACTATTCATTGGGAACAATGGGGTCTAAAACAATCCACTAATAGCTCATTAAAATCCTCAAAGGCATGTGAATGCAACTATCTATGCTCACCATGATATCTTTCTCCTTCCACTACCTAATCTAAAGATACATAAGCAAATTCATGGTTACTTCTTCCATTTTTAATTCACTAATGAAAACTCTAAATTTTAGATATTTCTTTAATTAACTTGAATTTATGAAAGAACTAATGAAAAAATAGCTATTGTTAACCAAAGACAAAAACTTTTTATCAACTAGACATAGGATACCCTGAGTATATTTTGATCTTGGTATTACATAACCTCATCAGTGATTAATGGCAAATGGACACACCAATCAATGTAGAGAGAAAAAGAGAATTAAGGCATGAACCTTTAAGAGATGAAAAAATGGAAAAATCAAAAATAAGAAAAATGAAAATATATTGCAATATCATGTGAATAGGATACTTTGGACTATCTGAAAATGTCCCCCAACCATGGCCTACATTATATGCATAGAAAAGTCCATTTCTATCAAGTATGGCTATTTAAGCTGATAAGCTTATTATTTGGGAAATTGTTTACTAGACAAATATTGAATATTCGTAAAAACATGATGAGGTAAAAAAAAGAAAAAAGAAAAGGGAAAGAATTTAGCTCTAAGGTGCAAACCTGAAAACAGATAGGCTAAAGTAAAATAGAAAAATTTTTTATGTCAGTCATAGGACTACCAAGATTTTGTTAAGAAAACCTAGGGAAATACAAAAATCCATGAATATCCTAAGGTGTTAGCTCTCATTTAAAGGGACTAACTTGAAAAGTTAAATCTTTTTACCTTTTCCAAATTGATTCCCTAACCCTGACCTTGTTATAGCCATCTTGCTGCTAATTGGGTATTAACAGAGGGGCATTTATTGATAATATCGATATTTTTTATTCCTAAGGAGTCCATATTTTGTAAAGGCTAATCCATTAGGAAGCCTAGGATAACAAGGCAAATATTTCACTTCTACAAAACCCTTTTGGACCAATCGAAGTCTTCTTATGCAAAACTCTTTGACAAAATTTGTAAAAGACCCAATTAAGTGGATTATCAGTCTTTTAGAGATTTAAATATTATGTGCTTTAGGGTAATGTTTTCCAAACTTAGTTTTCTTTAGATAAGCATTTCTAAGTAAATGTATTTTTTAAGAAGTGATTGCATTGAGAAAAGGGCTTCATATTTAAAGGCAAAAGCTCTTCTCAATGAGAGGTAAAAGGCTATTAAGAGTCATGTTTTTTAAATGAAAGGATAAGAGAGGGAAATACTAGGGCATTGATTTTTGGTTAAAAAAGGGTAATCGTTGAGGAAATTACAGATAATTTGAAAAGAAATAATCTATTCTAGAGTGTAAGGAGCCTAAGATGCATTCTTCAAAAAAGAATTGATAAGAAAATTTATTCCAAACCTGAGTACGCTTGAAAATATTGATATTCTAGGGTAAGACAAGGAGTGAAATGAATACTAATGCTTCAAATCATGAAATGAAGAGGAAAGATTCTAGGAAAATATTGACTGGTTGGAATTGATAAAGAATGTCACCTATTTTGAAACCATGAATAGAAAGTGGTTGGAAAAGATGAGGTAGTAAGCTTGATTAAAGAAGTATTAGCATGAGGTATTGGCATTATTTGACATTCTTTACATACCATACACAGTATCATAAGATAGGGTTTGTGGCATTACATAAAATTTGTAGTATGCATCGCATCATATTTCAAGAGAGAAATTAATTAGATTTTAGAGCATTAAAAGCATCATTGCCCTTTACATTAGCATTGGGGGCATTATTCATAGATCACATATTTTAAAGGTACTTATGGATGTATCATTTTAGGGGCATCAAATGATTATATCTTTAGTGAGTAATTGCCATTACATCATGAAGCATTATCACTCATTATGATTATTATATTTGTATTGCGAGGCATTAATATTTTTTATTTAAGGTAGTCTTCAAGTTGGTTTTGTCTGGATCATCTTCGAACTTTAGTTTCATCTAGATTATTTTTAGGTTGGTTTCATCTGGGTAGTTTGTTTAAACCTTGGTTTCATCTAGTTGTTAATAAGCCAATTTTGTTTCAGCCATTTCCTTGAACCTTGGTTTCGTTTAAGTTGTCTTAGGTTTGGTTGGTCATTTTTTAAGTTTTGTTTTCGTCTAAGTCATCTTTTAGACTTGGTTTTGCCCAAGGTTGTCAAGTTTAGTCTTGGTTTTATCTAAGCTTGTCTTTTTAATTTTCTTTTTGCCCTAGGCCATTTGTTTGAGTCATTATTCTACTTAAAGTTATTTTCTGGGCCTTGGTTTCATCTAAGTTATTTTTACTATTGGCTTCCTCTCAGTTACATTTTGATGTTTAAAATGTTTTGTCATGAATACTTATGATTAAAATGGTATACGTACCAAGTTTTGGTGATCTAGGGTGTGAGATCACTTAAATGAAAAGATTTCATGATGAATGCTTCGAGAAAAAAAGTAAGAGAAAGAAAAGGGAGGACATAGTCATGAATGTCCCTTGTAAGATAAATTAGACCCAAGATAGATGATTAAAAATCCCTTGTACAATATTAAATCTAAGCCCAAGCATGATCAAATGCCTTCCATTATGTTATAACAAGATACTTGAGTTCTTATTGCAGGGATTTGTTAGGTAAACCAAATGTCCCTTCAACTTGAGCTACTTAAGTTACAATTAATGGGTCTTACTTAGCTAAAGCTATGTTATCCCAATTCGTACAAACATAACCCCACAGCATTAGAGATGGCGGTTAGGTAAAATACATATGATGTATTTAGGTAAAAAAGTTACCACTTAAATGATCTAGGAGTTGCATAAAGATGCAATTGGTAAGCTATTTTACCTACTTAATTAGTTCTTTTATGATTTGTTAGGCAAACCTAAGGTTAGAAAAGGATGAAAGGGGTGCCTAGCTCATTAAAAAGATTCAAATGTAAAATTTTTCATATCATAGTTGATGGCTACAATGACATACAATAATGAGGACAATCGTTAAAGTTGTAAAAACTTACTTAATGATTAAAATTACAAACTAGTAACTACAAAAATGTTTTGGTATTATAAACACAAAATGACTAATAATCTATTGCTAAGTAGCATACATGATTCTATAAGCTTAATAGGTCAAACACTATTGACTAGTCCCATATTGAATGGCATATTCAAGAATAGCCCATAAGGTTAGGGGCAGTCTATGAAGTTCATATTAATGACCTTGATTAAGCCACATTATGATAATCACTAGTATGACATCGAAACTTTGAAAGAAGCAAGTAACTATTTAAGCTCATGAAATCATTTAAAACCTTAAAGAACTATTTTATAAGGATAATAATAATGAGAGGTTTGACATCCCTAAGGAATTATTACTAAGCAAGATATTATAAAGTAGCCTAATCAAGCCTCATATAATAGGATGTATTTCTATACTTAAACACTTTAGATGGATAATGATCCATGCATTTTCTATATCCT
Organism: Adansonia gregorii; assembly: GCA_038382025.1. Classification (NCBI taxonomy): domain Eukaryota; kingdom Viridiplantae; phylum Streptophyta; class Magnoliopsida; order Malvales; family Malvaceae; genus Adansonia; species Adansonia gregorii. Next base: position 122,092 of record JBBYHO010535479.1, on the reverse strand, counting down.
TTTTTTTTGAAAAAAAATAAAAATGATAAAGAAATATGTACCTAAAAGTTTCAATATTAGATATGCACTGAGATTAATTCACTTCTTTTGGTATATAATACCTAAAAGTTGGTGCTTAAATGCATATAACATATTGTAAGGCCTAAATGAAAGGAGCAATGAAGATCAAACATAGGTAAAGGCTACCTTATTGATATTGGTCAAAACTTGCCTTCTTGATTAGTTTTTGTGAAACATAATCTTGATTTATTTGTAAACATTATATGTTTATTTTGGCATTTACATGTCAATTGAGGATGGTTGTTGGCTTTTGATGCCGAGCTTAGATTCAATCCTCATTAAATAAATCATTAATCATAAAATTTGTTCTATATTATGGTAACATTATTGTCAAACATATACTTGCAATAATATTGAGAATACTAAATGGCCTATAACTAATAAGATTTAGAAATAGTTTTCAAATCCAATTCCCTTTATGTCTTTACATGTAGGATTTAATGGGAAGCGTTTATGATTCTTTGAAAGTTAAATATCATAATTTGACTTAGTAATAAATACCCAAGATGTTAAAAATGCAATTATTCGGAAGCATTCCAAACTAAAGAGGATTGCATGTTTATATCTTAATGGTTATAAACAAACTATTTTGTTTAGGCTCATAAAAGGAGTTATATTTAAATGTTTAGCTTTCAAGCTAATAGAAGATTCATAACAGTTGTTGAAGTAACAATTGAGCTATATGATTAGAATTTGGTTCTCATTATGACCTGAATAATTAATGACCTGGATAATGAGATTATCATGAATATAACTAAAACTTATTCACACAATTGTACTAAAGCTTTGTCCAAGTTAAGACACAATTGCTAGTCGAAAGAGTTCGGCATTAGATGTGTTAATGATTGGCTTAATACAAGTGGGAGATATTAGTATAAGGCCCCAGGCCAATTAGATTAGATGAGGTATATATAAGTTAATAATGCAAACTAATCACTTATGTTAGTGATTTAAGGTTTTCCTTTGTATTAGTTGGCATGATTGATAATCATGCAAACATAATTGGATAAAGCCCATGAAACATAATGGCTTTACAAGGTTAGTAAGGAGTTATGGTGATGAGATCTTTATGCATCAAAGCCATGTTACTAAAAACATTCCTAGTCATTGTATTATCAAGACAGGGCATTGACAATGCAGAAAGACTAGCATATGCTAAGCCTCATGCATTGGATGCAAGCAACTCTTTGATCTCATAGAAGTTGAAGTATAGAGATACTTGGAGATAGCATGTGGGTACTTGTTTAATGGAAACAAATTCACTGAACATAGCCTATATGAGAACTTCATTTGGTAAAAGTCATTCAAATATGTATGGAACATGTTCTCATATGCTAGTCATGTTTATTAGTCCTTAGACTTGTGATACCATGTTATCTTGTATGGGGAGTGTCATGCTTTAAGTCAATCATGAACAGATCCATAACAGATGGAGGCATATGGTAGGGTGGTTTTAGGTATGGCATGAGCCATATGAAGGTGGATGAGTGATCCAAAGTGAATTCACCACTTCAAGTAACATTGGAGACATATCTTATATGTTCTTGGCTTTGGTTAATTGGATAAAGTTGCTGGCCAACACATGAAGAATTTAAGAGAAATTATTTCTCTAAATTCATGAGGTTAGCTGAAAGTTACAAGAACTAATATGGATTGATACATGAGTAGACATTGCACCGTGGTTATGGTCTTTCTAGGATATCTGGTTAAAAGACTGAAGTGCACTGAAAGGCTAGTTACTAGAAGGTTTCTTAAGAGGTCATATTGATTCTTCCTACATACTAAATGGCCATGATGCCTTGTTAGAGGCCAATCTTAGTCTATAAATATAAATACAATTAATTAGGTAATTATATTTATTGATGTTGTGATGGAAACCGAACGGTTCAAACATAATCTTATGATCTATTAGATTAAAATTAGGATTAATTAAGTATGGTTTAATTAGATAAAAAATATAATAACGACTTAACTGAATAAGTTTAATTAAGAATAATTTTAGATATAAATTAGATTAATGAAATTTAATTAGAGATGTCTTAATATGCAAATAAAGATAAGAATGTCTTATGAAGAGAATGTCTATTTATAGACATGGTATTAGGTATATTATTAAATAAAGCAAAATAGTTGTATTTGAAAAATTAAATAATAAATAATTATTTATTATTTAATAATATTTACATGAAGTAAAATTGTTTTACTTGGATTAGAAAATTTAGTTATGAATTAAATTATCTAACATGTAAATTAGAAAGGTTGGGCTAAAAGCTCTAATTAGCAAGCGAAGAAAGTTTAGTTGTGAACTACTCCAAGTTGGATTTGCTAATGGGCTTGGTGCATAGAATAGCCATTCTTGGTGTGTTATTAGGTTAAAATATTAATAAGTTACTATTTAGGCTCAATCTTGGATAAGCTAATTAAAATAGTTTTAATTTGGCTCAAAGAAACACTCAAAGTAGGGCCACTTTTTGGCTATATTAGTATTGGGCTTAACTGACCCATCATTCAAGCCTAACCTAGCCTAAGGTGTATTTTAAATACATTATTAAGGATTTTTTTGACTGATTGGAGGCACTAAGAAACCCTAGGTAAAGACTTTACACTTTCTTAAAGGTTTCGATGCAACACACAAGCTTTCCTAAGCTATATTTATGTTTTCATGGTTTTTTTTTACTGTTCTTGAATTGTTTTTGACACAATAAAAATAGAATAATAGTTTTCTAGCATTGAGAGATTAGTTGTTCACACAAGTTATGAAATTTGGCTAGATCCTAAAATCCCTACTTCCCTAAGACTGATTGTGTGGATTCGCATTCTAGGTGATTAAAAAGGATTTTTGGAAAATTAATTTTCTAGCCTAAGGAATCAATCAAAATTAAAAGTTTGGATTTTTGGATTCATTTGCCTGCATTTCACTCTTTAGAACAATAAGCATTAGAATTTTTCTTAAATCACTTCAAATATGACCTGTTGGCTATATGCCTTTTGTTTGAGGCATGAGAATTCTATACTTCGGGCTGGTTTCACCTAAGCCATCTTCGAATTTTAGTTTTGTCTAGGTTGCTTTTAGGTTGGTTTTATTCGAGATATTTGTTTAAACCTCAGTTTCACCTAGGTTGTTAATAAATCGATTTTATCCAAGCCATTACTTTGAACGTTGATTTTGTCTAGGTTGATAATAGGTTGGTTCACTACCACTATTTCAAAAAAAAAGAAGTATGAGAATGGAAAGGAAAGAAATAGTGGTAAAGGTCATTAGATTTATGATTGATGATGGAGCATGCCAGATGTTACTTATTTGAAAGGAAGGGGCATCAACTATTTTGGAAGATTGGAAGAGAAAAATGGTAATAGAAACCATGATTGATGTGAAAGATATGAGAATAGAGTTGTCATGATAAGTTTTTCACTAAAAAAGAATAGATCACAGCTAACATTAAGATGAATTCTATATGGTGATTGTATATTAACATGAAAATAAGAATTATGGAAATGCATTCATATTGTGTAATAGAAAATTACTCAAATAAAAGATATCTCTAATGGCGTTACTGAAAACATTCCCCTGTGGATGATATTACAAGTAGTACCATTCATTCACCAATGGATTAAATCCATATAGATAATACATAGAGAAAGAAAAAAAAGCCTAATTTAATTGGTTGGGTAGAAAACCAATGAAATTGGCCAATGGAGAGGATAGCTATATGTAAGCCTAGTGTAGCTGGCTATATGTAAGCCTAATCAAGTTGGCTCATAAAAAAAGATAAGCCCAATATAACTGGCTATGTTTTAGCCCAATGAAGTTAGCTTATAGAGAAAGAGAAGCCCAATGTACATGGGTAGGTAGAAAATAAATGAAGTTAGTCCATAAGGGAAGAAAAGCCTAAAATAGTTGGCCATGTTGTAAGCCTAATGAAGTTGGCCTATAGACAGAGAAAAACTAATGTAATTGGCCATGTTGCAAGCTTAAAAAAGTTGGCCCACAAAGAAAAAAGCCTAATTTTGTTGGTTAAATGGAAAATCAATGAAGTTAGTACCTTGCCCTATAGATAAAAAGAGTCAAGCCAAATTTAGTTCATTAAATAAGAAACCCTATAAAGATTGGCACTGGTAGCAAAGATATATCCTATAGATAGAAAGCATTAAGCCCTAATTTATTTGGTTAAGTAGAAAAACAATGAGGTTGGCATTGTCCAAAACTAGTTTCATTGGCTAAGCAAAAAACCAATAAGGTTTGTTGCAATGTACCGCCACACACATGCATGGTGACTCTATGACTTGAAAGTGAAAGCAAAAAGAAGCCCCCTTTGGATCAACCTGTGATCAAGATTTGAATTAGGCATGATAAACTGAAAGTCGAAGGGATGACTGTCTAATGAATCGCTCATCTAACTAGCCTTGGATGGCCATCTTAAAAGGACCATAACTTGGAGTCACCATCAATCATTTTTGGCTAGGATGATAAGATACCTATTCTAACCAATGATTCTGAGTTATAAAAGTCAAAACATTGATTTTATGTACTACTGTACCAGTGTTTGTTTTAAAATCATATAGGAGTCGATTATGCATAAAGAAGGATTAGCAACCCCATATGCTTGAAATTTATACCATCTAGCCATAAATTATCAATGTTTTAGTTTTCCTTAATATTTCATATGATCATTATTTGTGTAATCCCCTTCTTATGAATTTAAAATTTTAAATATTGGATCCTTGTTTTTAGGATAAAAGTTTAAATAATATCTCTCTATGTAACCTAAAAAAGAAGAGAAACATAAAGGATTTGGTAAAATGAGGTCTAGATTGATTTAGAAGAGGATACTCTACATCAAGCACTAAAGGGATACTAATGTAGAACATTGCCCCAAGTTTAATGAAATTTGATTTTTTTGAACACATGAATGTAAATCATCATCAAGAAGACAAACACGTTAGTAAGACATAAAGGAATATAATAAAAGTTAGAGTAGAAAGGAATCCATGAAACAAAAAGGAAGGGTAGACCAGATGTATCTTGTAATTAACTTTTGCTATTGAAGAATAATCAAATTGACAATTTTGAGACATGTTTCGATTCAGTGGCCATCTAAGGCATAAAAAGGTTGATAAAAGGTTCAGGGAAGCTTTAGGAAGAGAACATAAATTTTGGAAGTATTTTGAAGAATAAGGTTGGAGTATCCCTTTAGAGGAAACGGGGTTGAAAAATCCTCTTAGAAAAGCGGGGTTGAAGTATCCCCTAAAAAAAATTTTGATCGATTTTTGAAAACTTGAATCTTTTATATTTTTTATGAAGATAAATTTTGGGATGGAAAATATTTTAAATAGGAAATGGAAATTAATTTTGAAAACAATTTTGAGTTTTAATATAAGCCAAAAAGGACCTATGTTCTGACTCAAAACATCATATGGGAACCATTGAATATATTTGAAGTTATTTGAATGGCTAGAAAATATGATTTAGGAAAATCCAAGTGAATTTTCTCAAATTTAACAAAAAGATGGGATAGCATCACGATACCCACCTTTTTGAATTTATTTTGGCTTGGTTTGTTGATTTCTGATGGCTAGCGATCTATTGATGGAAAGGTAACTCGACAAAAATTAATGTAAAAATATTTCAAAAATCTTAGAAAATTGGTTTCTAGATGATATTAATTTTTGAAACTGGGTTTGAGTCAGCATTGACAGCAAGTGCTAGAAAAGAGAGCAGTTAACTTTGAAAAATCATCCCAAACACATTTGAAATCATTAAACAAAAAAAGATACCTTTCCAAAAAGGGAATTTTGTGAACTTCTTAAAAAATGTATTCTAGAAGTCCAGAAAAATTATTTGTTAGGCATATTTGCCTAAACAAAATATGAATTACTGGTTCTAGGCATTTCGAACAGTAAAGGTTCAAAAAATCATAACTTCTACATTCAAAGCCCTTTTAGAAAAAATACTAGAATATTCTAGAAAAATCATGTTAAGTCCAAAACAATTTATCAAATAGGGATCACTATGCTGCTAGTACCAAAATAGGGGTTTTTTAGATTAAAGCATTTATGGTCACATGCTAAAATGTTGGACATCAAAATGTCCAATCACTAAAGTCCATTGTAATGAAATAATGGACTAATCTAGCTCTTAAGAGTAGGCCCTCAAACTGTTGACTATTTATACCAATAGTTATGCTTGAAATAGGGTTTAAGCAAATATTTGAAAGTAATTTTTTTATTTTGTATTAAAACAGAATTTATTTGGCCTAATAAGGCCTTGATTTTAAATAGATATGTTTGATATATCCCCAAGATTAGAAAACCAATACATTGGAAACCTTAAATCCATGCTAATCCTCATTGATTGAGGTTAGTATTGACTTAACTTAGGGTTTTCTTTGAAAATAGACTTTTATAAACATCGTGCAAGCATTTTAACAAACATATGATGAACTAAACTAACTAAAAATATTAGACATGAGTGACCACTCAAAGCATCAAGTTATCCATGCACTTTATCAAAAAAATCATAGTGAAAATGCATCCCAAGGTATGGTCAAAGCCTTCACATAAGAAATGAGCATGTTAAGATAAAGAAAGAGATGGCAAGAATGCTAAGAGCAGAGGTTATTTTAAGGTCAACAAGAAATATGGCATTTTAATTCCTCAAAATACCATTAAAGCACCAAAAAAGTCATAAAAAATCCTAAGGCTACCACAATTAAAGCCATAATAATGCATGGAAGCCTTAATAAGGTCATGGAAGCATGAAGGTTCCCTATAATGATGATAATAAAGAAAATAATAAGTAAAAGAAAGCAAAGTTAAAAGATAAACCGTAATAGAAGCTTGAACTTGTACTATAGTTTTAAGGAGCACTCTAACAGCTTTTAGCTCACTTTTTTGCTTTTCTTTGCCATGGACTAGCAAGAAAAGAATGAAAAGAAGCAGCTTTTGGTTATGGTGGCTATGGAGGATAGTTTTTAGAGTAAGGGTTAAGAAATGAGAGGTTTTAGAAGATTTTTTGGAAGAGTAGAAAAGGAGCCACAAGAAAGACTTTTAGGAAAGCTCGAGTTTTTTTTATGGCTAATGTAAAAGGGTTTTTTTTATTAACTGAGTAAAAATTGGATTATTTAGTGCATAATTTTAGCCACTAAAATGACCTACCATTAAGGATATATAGGACTTTTGGTATTACAACATAATGACTTATTGTACCAAAGTGAAACCATTTAGTATTTTATTGGTTGTCAGCTGATTAGATGAGTGGCTTTAATCTATCCTTCATAAAACTAGATTTTCTCATGAAATACTCTCATGCCAAGCTCAATGAGCCTTTCTAAAATGTGTTAATCCAAAGTTTAAAGCCCAAAAATTAAATGCACATAAGTTGCACGAAAGTATGTCTGATTTTAGATGCTTTTTAAGGCAATGTCCTGACGAAATTCAAGTTATGAATTTACGGTATGAAAGAAGGAAAAATGTTTTAAATTAGGCTAGAATAGCCTTACGTATTGATATGTTGAGCTTTGTATCGATACATTGAGCAAAGAAACACAATGTATTGATACTTTGAATTTTGTATCAATACAAAGCATGGTGTATCGATGCCATTAAGCTTATATCAATACCCAGCTTATTGTATCAATACATGCATTCTTGTATTGATATTTGTTGGCCAAAAATCATGATTTTAGCTATAAAATAACTCTGTATCAGTACAAACACCCTTGGTATTGATGCAAATAGCAAAAGCTTGATATTTAGATGGTGTAGAGCCTTGTATCGATACCTCAGGCCATTGTTTATCAAGACACATATTCAAAAAAATAAATTTTTTCTTACTTCTTTAAAATGGTGGAAACTTGACTCATGCTTTTTCAAATGACCTTTTAAATGTTAGTCCGAACAAAATAAGGTGTCATAAGTATCCCTTTTTAAATGTTGTTGAGCATTAGGGATAAGGCAAAGACAAATATACACTATTTTGTCCAGGGTACAATATTGCTTCATGAGTGCCTACAAAGAAAATAGAGATCTAGTTAGTATTATGATAAGATAGACAGAGTATGTTGACAGCATTCCTAACTGATAAAAAAATTTTAATGAGTTTTATAGGGTTTGACCTCTCTACTAGGTTTATGGTTTTTGGGATTTAACCTCTAGATAAATACCAGTTAGTATAGGGTTTAACTCGATAGGTGTTTAGCCCTTTATGACTTGAGGTCAATATAAGTCTAGTATTTTATGGACTGAGGTAAGTAGACATCTAGTTTTTTGTGAATTAAGCTAAGTAGGCATCCAATTCTTTATGGACTGATGTCAGTAGGCATCCAGCTCTTTATAGACTAAGGTAGATAAGCGTCTAGCTTTTTATAGACTAAGGTAGGTAGGCATCTAGCTTTTCCTGGACTAAGGTAAATAGGCATCCAGCTTGTTATAGACTAAGGTAGGTAGGCATCCATCTCTTTATGGACTCAAAGGATAAAGGCAGTCAATTATTTGTGGATTAGCAAAATGGTGTCTAGCTCTTTATGGACTAAAGGAAGAATAACATCCTCTTTATAAACCAAAGGAAAAAAAACTTCTAGCTATTTTTAGCTTTTTGTAGAGTAAAGGAAAAAAGACGTCTAGATCTTTATGGACTAAAAGATATGAGTTTACATGAAGTCTTTTGGGTTTTTTGAAAAAAAAATGTCCCTAAGGTTTTTCATTAGTTTAACTTTTCTGAATAGAAATTTATACTTGAAAGATGTTAATTTTTGTATGAATTATCCATGAAGATGTGAATGCATGTTTATTTGATACAAAGATGATGATTTTAAAAGCTTAATTTGGTAATTGGATTTCAAATTTTGAATCACCTTTTATCCTTGAGTTTCATCAATCTTGTGTTTTAAGGTTTATTGACTTTATTTTCAAGGCTCAAAAGGTTTGTTTTGAATGGTTGAGGTTTTTTTTAAAGATTGATGTAACCTTAATGCATGGGAAGGCTCTTAAGTCTGATTGGCTTATATTAGCGGGCTAACAGATTTGGTGAGCTGGTTTTTACATGCCTGGAAAGATGCATCTAATGGTCTAGACTAATTGATAGGAATGTGAGTTACAAGTAGAGGTCAAGGATCATTTTTTTAACATGGAGGAAGTTTGAAAGGTAGGTTTGTTTATGGTTTTAGAATCCATTCTTGCCTTTGTAAACCTAAAAAGATTTTCCTACGAAGTTTTATCTTCGTTGAAGTAATACTAAGAAATCCCATTATCAATTTTTTTACAATCTATTAAGCATTAGCAATTATATTGCAAGCATGATGCAATGTGGTATACAAGTATGAAACAAGAGATTCAAAAAAATAAAATTATTATTTTTCATTTTTGAAAAAAAATACAATTCGTGCAACATTCTAGAAGATACAAAGAAAGATGAAGAGTAACTTTTTGGGTAATTAATTTTTTTATGCTAATGATATGAATTTTCTATTGAGTGCTTTCAGAGGCTGCTCTAAAATAACCAACTTTTTCAGTTTCAGCTATTCTTCAAAGAACCTCTCGAATTACCCCATGGTAGTTTCCTTAAGCCGAAGTAGACGCTATCCTTTTTCCTCCGAGATCGAGTAGAAGTGAGTTTGGTAAACTTAAGATAGGATAAGGAGGTTGGGCCAAACTTTAGTATTTTAATGGAGAATGATTATGTTAAGTTAATGTTGGCCTTGATTAGGTTCAAAAAAGGGTAACATTTGGTTGTTTAATTTAATCTTCTACAAATAATAATGCCTTTGTATGTTTCTATTTGAAGGGCTTTCTTAGGCATAATACTTCCTGATGGAATCATAATTGACGATGTTAGGTAGGTTATTGCCATCTATTTCAGTAGGATCAATGCTCTACCAGAGAAAGCTTGCTTAACCATATCAAAGCTTTCCCACTTTGAGGTTTATTTTTCTTGAGTATCTTTATGAGTTAAGAGGATTATTTCAAGTGCTAAGTTTCTTTCTTGAAAATGATGAGGATGGACTTTCTTGTTGTGAGCCATCATTATACACTTCTAATACATCTGTCCATGATATGACATATAGCTTTCACTCTCTTCTTGTTGATGAAGTTAAGTTGCTTATATTGGTTTTTAACCCATTTAGCTTTTTCAAGCTATGATTCAATTAAAATGTTGAGTGAAGGCAATTTAACTTTGATCGACAAGATTGCCTCCATCTTTAGACAAGAGAGAATAGCTCCTATGGAAGTCCAAGCTGCTTTATGATGGGCACGTAGCACAAAGGGTAGCTTTTCATGCTAATTTTTATAAGTTTTAGCCATTTTCTTGATTATTTTCTTAATGTTTTGTTGCCTGCTTTGACTGTGCCATTCATTTTTGGACATTATGACACTGAATTGTGGTTCTTGATCTTGAATTGGGCATAAATGGTTTCCATTATTTTTTTTGTTCAATTTATGTGTATTATCTATGATGATGTATTTGGGAAGTCCATATTGGCATATGATGTTTCATTTCAAAAACTTGCACATAACAAATCTAGTAACATTGGAATAAGAGACTACTTCTATCTATGTGGTGAAATAATCAATGGCAACTGAAATAAAATGATGCCCATTCAAAGTTTTTGGAATGATGGGTTAAATCAGATCCATGCCCCCATAAAAAAATTCCACATAGTCATCATGACATGCAAAGGTAAAGGTGGAATGTGGATTTTGTCTGCATAGATTTAGCACTTATGGCATTTTTTAGCATAGTTAATGTAGTCTTTTTTTAGTGCCAACCAGTAATATCCAGACCTCAAAACTTTTTTTGCAATTCTATAACTATTTGTATAAGTACCATAAATTCCTTCATGGATCTTTTTTAGAATTCTCTTAACTTTAGGAGCATCTATACATCGGAGTCATGTTTGATCCTAGCTTTTCTTGTATAGGACTTCACTATCCAAAATGAAACTTGTAGACATTCTTTGAATGGTTCGCTTGTCAGTTTCTATAGTAGCTTTAGGTATTGTTGGTCTCAAATAAAATAAAGAATGTCGAGGTACCATGATAGTCCATCGCTTCTGTTTTTTACACTATGGCAGTACAAGAGCTTTAAGAATACTCATCCGGATACTTGTGCTTCTGACTCCTAGATTACTTTAAACATAGAGCCTCAGGTTACCAGAGCATCTACCACTTGGTTGTTTTCTTGAGGTAAATGCTGAAAACTGATCTTATTGAATTGTTGCTTAGTTTATTGATTAGCGTCCCATATTAGATTAGCTTAGCATCTCACATTTCCTATCCTTTTCAGAGTTGATAAATTACTAAATGGAGTCCCTACACATTTTTAAAGTTTTGATAGCACTATTAATGGCTAAGCTCAGCCTAATACACATGTTTTGTATTCGACTATGTTATTGGCGTAGTCGAAGTTCAATTTGGCAGTGAAGGGATAATAGTTTATTTTTGGTGAGATCAAAATAGCCTTGATTCTTGTCTTAATGTGTTTAATGCTCCATTGAAATACATTTCCAAGTTTGACTACAATTGATACAATAGACTGGAGGGAGCATTAGAAGTCCTTATTTGGGAATTCAAAATCTAATGGTTCATATTCTTCTTCACCTTAGCTTGCCAAGAACTCAACTATCATACTACCTTTGATGGCTTTTTGGCTCACATAACTGATGTCATATGTAGAGAACAAGACTTGCCATTGAGCCAATTTTCCAGACAAAGTAGAGCCAATTTGGCGATCAGCCTTGTGATGTGATATAACAAGTACTGCATTAGCCTCTAAGCAGTCTAAGCAAGAGCACAACCTAACTTTTCAATTACAGAGTGATTATTTTCATACTCTATGAATTTCTTGCTTAAGTAATAGATAGCTTATTCTTTTTTTCTTGACTAGTTATGTTGACCCAGTATACAGCTAATGAGAGTGTCAAAAATTGATAGATATAAGATTAGTGGTCGATCAGGCACCGATGATGCAAGCATTGGAAGGCTCGACAAGTAACACTTAACCTTGTTGAAAGCTTTTTGGCACTCATCATTCCATTTATTAGGGTTTTTTTTTTTTTGAGTTTGCAAAAGATTTGATCACATTTGTCTGTTAGCTGGTGTCACAACAAGAATTTTATACGAATCCTCACTAGCTGAACTTAAAATGGCAAGTGTACCCTTCATTCATATACATATCTATATATCATTATTATTTTATTTGAGGCTCATATCATTATTATTATTCTCTATTTTTCATGTTTGGAGTCTGAGTTGTTGAGATTAAATGCTCACTTGACTTAATGTTAAATGGTCATTATGAAATAACCATTTACTTTTGAGTTGCCACCAATATTATTTTGATTAAATGAGATTGGACACCTACTGAAGTTTATATTTTAAGGATTATTAAATGCATAAAATGAACTTTGAAATCTATATTTATACCAGAGATCGCTTGATAGGTTCAAAATACGATTACAATCACAAATAAAGATCAACCTTCTCATGATGCCCGACAATCGGTACCTTATTAATCCTTATGTTAACTTAAATTTGATTTTTAGTTTGTTCCAATATCTAATATTTAATTATAATTCTCATGATATTTGATTAGAATACGTATTAGAAATGTAATAAATACATCCTTAAGGGTACGATCAACACTTTGGCCTAAAAACAAAAGTTTTCGGCTTTTTGAAAAATAATCCCTTAATTTCTTTATTTTGCATTTTGACCCTTACATGGAAAAATATCACAAAACGTCACAAAAAAATAAAAAAAATAGCTAAAAATCAACTAAAAAATCATGGCAAAAATATACACGCTAATTCGGCCAAGCGCTTTTAGCCATAAAACATGATTTATCATATTTTGTAATTTAGTCCCTATATAAAATAACTCATAATTAAACACAAAATTCATCACGAAGAATTATGGAAATCATACCAAAAATCATAAAATGAATTTGGTCAAACACCTATGGCCTTAGAACAAAAATTTTACAATTTTGCAAAAAAATATTTAAACTTCTTAAAATTACAAAATGGCCCAAATAAAATAAAAATGACAAATAAGCTTTTGAATGCATCCAAAACATAAAAAAGTGACCTAAAAATGGCCAGGAGAATTCAGCCAAACCTAACTATACCATGTAACAAATTTGCAAAAATTATGAATTAATCCCTAACCTTTCTAAAATTATAAAATGGCCCTCTAAAGTAAAACTTTGAAGATAACATCCTTACCATTCGGCAAGACAAAAATATTCGTAATGGCTCTTAGAAAATATGGGAAAGTTATGATTCCTCCTCTAAAAATCACATTAACAATAAATTCATCTAAAATTAACTTAAAAGAAATAAAGCAAAAATTACAAAATTTCCTTTAAGGTTTCGATCAAACCAAAAATAATCAAAATATATCCATGCCATCCCACAATCACTTTGTGCATGACCATATCCATAAGTTTCCTATCCAAAAGTTCAATTTTGTGGTCTAGAAAATATTACAACAAAATATACAAACAATTAAAATAAATTTAACATGAATTTAAGCAAAACTAATCAAGAAAATTATGAAAATTGGTCATTGCTTTAATGTTTGGCTTCCAAAATTAGTATTTGCACCATTAGCTCAAACTATTATGAAGCTCACAATAAGGAAAAGAGTAAAAAAAATAAAAGTAGAAATTAAAATATAGAAAAATACCTCAGTAAAATTACCAAAATTTCTTCCAAGTATTGTTATTGTTGCCCTTTTTTTCTTTTCATAAGGTTGCTAAAAATGAAAGTAAGATCATCAAATGAAATTGAAAAACCCCAAAACTCTATTTTTTCTTTCTTTTTGTAAGGTTGCTGAAAATGAAAGTAAGATCATCAAATGAAATTGAAAAACCCTACCCCAAAGCCTTTTTTTAAGAACCTAGAAAACTTACTCTTTTTATTTGGCCAAAAACCCTTTTTTTTTTTCTTTTTTGTAAGGTTACCCAAACATCAATTTGAATTTCAAAAATGCAAGCTTCACTAATTTTTTGGGCCCAAAAATCTTTTTTTTTTGCTATTTTTCTTTTTTACTTTATCAACATGCGTTAAGCATGTTTTGACACCTAATTAATTAGGTGCCCAAGTGCTACCTCCAATTTCATATGGCTAAGAATGAAGGCCGTGACATGCTTTAGGTGGCAAAAATAAGCCTTATTGCTATTATTCACGAAAAACACATGTCACGATATAAATTAAGATGAAAATATAATAAAATAAAATAATTAATAATAAATATAATATGTACTGATATATATGTACATTTATATATCTACACGAAATGATTGAGAAAAATAAAATAAAAATCAAGAATTTAATTTGGTAATGTATAATTTAAATTAGCAAATTGAAATAAATTGTGTACAACAATATTTTAATTTACATATATAAATAAAATAAAATAAATTTTGAATCAAAATTTATTTGTAACCTATCTTTAATTTGATATCTCATTGTATAAATGCCGATATAAACTATTTCTTGAATATTTCAGGTTTTTTTGGAGTGAATATCAACATAAATACTACAAAAGTATCGGTATATTGGTAAAAGTATATGACAGTCAACTTCACAAATTTCATGAAAAATTCTCCAAAAATTTTTTAAAATGGGAAATTTGACCATAATATCACTTGCAAGGATAGATTTCTAAAATTTGACAAGGAAATATTGAAAAATAATTTTTTCTCTTAAATATTCATCTTGCATATTCGAAATTAGAGATCAGCATACAATTTTTCCTATCATAAAACTTTCGACCATTTAAATATGTCTAAAAAGGTCTTGAAAATGTCTAGTTTATAAAAAAATCATTCTTAATGAAGGCGGTCGCTAAGTTCTCAGTCTTGGAAATTTAGGATTATCAAGAAAGAGACCCAGATGAAATTAGATGTCTACAGCTATCCCTCTTTGACCATTATTAAGAATCAAGAACAGGGCAAAAACTAAATAGACATAATTTTTTTAGGTCATTAAGCTTTGAAAAATAATCTAAATTAAGAAAGAACATAACAATTAATTAACTAAAGGCAAATCATTAAGTTAAATGATGACCAGGGTAGAACCTAAGTCAAAAAAGGTTGACCGGGACAAAACCATGCAAGTAAATGAAAGGAAAAGTTGACTGGGATTAAACCTACAAGCTCAAAAATGAAGGGGATTAACTAGGATGAAACTGACAAGTCAATATAGATAAGGGTTGATCGAGATGAAACCTACAAGCCAACAAATGAAAGAATACCAAAATAAAACTGACAAGTCAACATAGGTAAGGATTAACTGGGATAAAATTGACAAGTCAACAAATGAAAAAAGTTGACTGGGATGAAACTAACATGTTAAGACAAGTAAGGGGTTGACCGAGATAAAATCGACAAGTCAACAAATGAAAAAGGTTGACCAAGATAAAGCTAACAAGTCAACAAATGAAAGGAGTTGACCAAGATAAACCTGACAAGTCAACAAATGAAAAATGTTAACCGAGATGAAATTGGCAAGTCAACAAATGAAAAGGCTGACCAGGATAAAAACAACAAGTTAACAAATGAAAAGAGTTAACCTTGATAAAACTAAAAAATTAACAAATGAAAAAGGTCAATTATGATGAAACTTATAAGTCAATAAATGAAAAAGGATTGACTAAGACAAAACCTACAAGTCAATAAATGAATGAGGTTTAACCAGATAAAATCGACAAATTAACATAGGTAAAAGTTGACTGGGATAAAACCAACAAGTCAATAAATGAAATATATTGACTGAGGATAGAGTTGACAAGTCAACATAGGTAAGGTTTAACCGGGATGAAACCCATAAATCAACAAATAAAAGGTTAACAAGGATAAAACCTACAAGTGAAAATAGCTAAGGGGTTGACTGAGATAAAACCTATAAGTCAATAAATAAAAAGGGCTGATCGGGATGAAACTAACAAGTCAAGAAATGAAAAAGGTTAACAGGAACAAAATTGATAAGTCAACAAATGAAAAAAGTTGACCAGGATGAAATTGATAAATCAATAACTAAAAAAGGTTGATTAAGATGAAACCTACAAGTACAAATGAAAGAGGGTTGACTAGGATGAAACCAATAAGTCAATATAGGTAAAGGTTGACTAAAGCAAAACCTATGAGTGAATAGAGATAACGGGTTAGGATAACATTTGATACTTGGTCAATTTGAAAAGAATAGGACTTACCATTCGACTTTGATGAAATAAGCATGATTGTTGCTCTCCTTCAGCATCACGCTTAACTTTTCCTGCAAATTATTAGATGCAAATGCATGTATAATGCATATGATGATTTCATCATATCAAAGTTAAAGGTATTTTTGAAACTATTCCTGAGATGTTTTTCTATTTTAAAGGCATGTTTTCAGGTGGAGTTAAAGGCATTTTCAGAAAATGTTGCAGACATTTGTATTTTTTTTTTAGTAGTGCCTAAATCCTGATTTGAAGGTATCTTCAGAGCATGAGGCATGCAAAATGAACCTAATTTTATATTTTAGGTTAAATATGTCTTTAGAGAATATTATGGGTAAGCTTTTCTCAAAATAGTTTATGCTGAGATTTAGACTTTCATGTAAGGAATATATTAGCAAGAATATCTCTTGAAGATCACTTTTGAATTCTTTTTCCTTCTAGCACTCAGCCATGTTTTTTTTTTATTTAAATATTTTCTAAAAAGTCATCAAATATCAAATTAATGTTCATCAATTGAAAAGTATAATTAATGCAATTTGATAAATATCAACATAAGGCTATTTGCAAACTTCTATTGAAATAATGAAAAGTGTCATAATTCATCAAAATTTTAGGATTTACGAAATAAGTCTATATTCTTATTCTGACTTAGAAAGAATTTACATGATCAAAATCTATGAAAATTTCAAAATCATTTCAACCATGGATTTTCGAATATTAAGGATAATGGATATGTTATTTTCATCATAATGTTAAAGCTTTCTTATGATTGATGATCACCATCCAAGACATTTTTTGATGTAATGAAGAAATGAATTTAGAGGAATAAATAGGGTAGCACTGTTAAAATTTGTCTTGAAGAGATTGAAATAACAAAGTCAAGGTTTATCAAGACCAAATTCATATGGATGTTCGTTTTATAGGAGTTCCTTAAAAGGCAAATAATTAAGTTATAACTCGAAAGGTGTTAAACTAATGCTAATAAACACCAAGCCTCAAAAGGTTGATTTGAAAGGCTTTTGGTAAGTAATTATTCTCAAAGGTTGGTTACACAGGTTCTGAAAGGTTATTTTGAAAGGAATCAATGTTAGGGCATTTGACTCAACCTTATGTTGATGCCATGAAATTTTCATGGGTTTGGGATCATTTCTGACTTAACATGAAGAGTTTGCACTAGTGGCAATCTTTGTTGATTTAGGAGGAATTCCAAGGCTTTTAAACTTGCTCTATCATATTATTGAGGGCTTAAAAATCATTCAAAAAGATGAATTTTTAAAGCTTCCTAGGAATACCCAAATAGCTCAAATAACTATGTTTGATAAAAATGGACTTTGTTAGGTATGTAATATAGGCCATGGTTTTTGGTTTAGAAAGGAAGGATAAATATACTCAAATCAAGTGTTTTAGGATAATTAGATCAAGGATCACTTTTTTAACAAAACTCAACCTGGTGTGTCTTCTAAGGCAAAATACATCTATATTTCTCCATTTACTTTTCCTTGCTTCATTCTTTATTTCAAACAACTTGAAATTTAAACTTTCTTGATTTATTTTTTTCACTTTGAAAATTTGAAATTTAAACTTTCTTTATTTTTACTTGGAATATTTGAACTTGAATGCAAACTTTCTTAAACTTTTCTTAATTTCTAACTTTGTTGTAATAACAAACTTATTCTTCTTATAACTCTAAAGTAAGATTTGCTCCTTATGATTTCGAAGCTTTATTTCATATGTCCCTAATGTGGAAGGTGATCCTTGATTTAGGTTTTAAAAAAAGTAAATTATCAGGCTTAAAAGGGACTATAAAAAGATAACTTTCTATATTTGCTAGGGGATAGAGAAAGAAGACCATTTTTCATTTCAACGATAGCCAATTGAATTGGCAAGCATTTCACTAGGAAAAAAGATTGTTTTCTTTTTGAAATCAATTTGAATACCTCAATGACATGATCTTGCACTCAATAAAGACTTAAGATATGCCCTTCATTACTATTGGCTTCATAGCCACCAATAACTAGTTTACCCTGTAAGAAAGAAAATCGAATTTGCTTGGAAAAAGCCTCAGATCTCATGTCTTATGTATCAAGAATTGGTTTGAAAGGGTTCTGTTTGAAAGAAAAACTGATTTTGGCTCATGTTTACTCTTATTCTTCCTGAATCAAGGATTTGGATGTGTTATGGAAGTTATGATAAAGAGTTATCAAAGTGGGAGATCTCAGCGTTAGTATCATTATTTTAACACATGTCAAACTATCAGTATTTGAATCTTTTAGGAGCATAACTTATTTGTTCGACTTTCAATGATACCATAAAAAAAACATTTAGATGGGAAAAGTCTATGGTGTGAAAGGTTTATAGTTGTTTAGGATAATCATATAAATAGAAGTAGAGGACCTTTCTACAAGAGTTAAACCTATCACTTAAGAAAAAAATTTCAACATGTTCTCATTATCCAGGATATTTGAAATCATTGTTAACAAAATTCACGGTAACATACATATTATTTACAAATCAAAATTCATAGTTTCCAAAAAGAAATGTACTGAATTTTAAAGTCAAGATAGAAATTACCTTCGATTGGTATACTGCCATAAGGTAGATGACCTTTAGACCAATCATCCATAATAAGTTTCCACCAACTTCAAATTTTGCTAGATTGGCATCCCTAATGGCTAAATTGTAGATTAGTTAGTGGAAATTATAAGGTGTATCAATCTCTCAGTCCTTAAAAATTTTACAAGATTTATGGTTATTCCCTATTATCTCAATCGTGCCATCTTTTTATTAAATTCTTTAGCAAAGATAAATCAAAAAGCTCATGGCATGGCTAGTAATCATCCAAGCAATTCAAGTCAGAATACGATAGCCTATGATTTTTCAGTCAACCACGCTGAATACACAAAATTATCCTTACATTGAATAGCATATATTAGATAATGAAATCTTTAAACAAAAAAGGTTTCACCCTAATGCTCAGATTATACCACTCTAGGTAAGGAGGATTCTCAGCTTTATTGGAGTGGCAAAGATCATCAAATTCTAAATGAGCAAAACAAAGAGTTTGGTGTAGGAATAGGTAAGGCATGATACATCTTTGTCCACTTTCTTTTCTTTTTTTGAGAATCGCCTAAACTATTTTTTAGGTTTATTTACCTTTTAGGGGTTTAAGTCTAAAAAGTTTGCTTAAAGGACTGCAAGGTATAGGGATAAACTTGTTAAGATCGCTAAGTGATAAAAGATTAGAGGTGAGCACATTGTCTGAATGGATTTTTGCATTCTGATGACTCAGTATGATTTTGGCTTCCATTAGGCTTGACTAATTGGCCTTTAATGATAGGATCACTATCTTGACTCACATACGCTGCCTATTGTCCCTTGGTCAACATGAATATGTATTATGGGATTGGCTCTCCAAAGATTGAGTACTTTAAGGTAATCGCATTTCAACTTGCACTTCCCTGGTCCCTGTTAGAAGTGTTGGTATAATAAAAATTGAGTATTTCATGGTAATTGCTATTCATATGTACTTTTTAGATCCTCGGTAGAAGTGTTGGTATGATAAAAATAAAGTATTTTATGGTAATTATGATTTAACTGCTACTTTTTGAATCCCTGGTAGTGTTGGTATAATAAAAATTGAGTATTTTAAGGTAACTGCCATTCAACTGGTACTCCCCGAATCCTAGGCAAAAATTGGTATAATAAAGATTGAGTATTTTGATGTAATTGTCGTTCAACTTATACTTCCCTAGATCTCCAGGAGAAGTGTTGGTGTAATAGATATTGAGTATTTTAAGGTAATTGCCATTCAATTGGTACTCCCAGAATCCCCTAAAGAAGCATTGGTATGATACGAAATCACAAAATGATAATGAATTATTAGTAATTTTCTTTTGGTCAAGGCTTTGCTTGTAGAGACTTTTCCTCTATAACTTTTTTTCCTTTTCACTTCCATGAATGGCTTAGCACATTCATGGCTTCTATTTCCCTACATTGTTTTAGGACTTGTTTTTATCCATCTTGTCCAATGATGTCTCTTCTTTCTATCTAGTATTTCTGTATTATTCACCTCAAATAAAAAAACTTAAATTTGTCTGCAGGAACATTAATCTTTATTATTATCTTTATATGAATATGAAGAAATTGATAAAATGAATAAATGACTAAATGTATGAATGAATGAGTGTATAAAATAATATTCAATGGTACAAATCAAAAGCTACATAATTGGTTAAATATCAATAAGAAAATATAGAAGAAATCGAATCATAATGGAATACCATTATTTCATGACTTGATATTTTTGGTTTATCCATTATACAAAATCATATTTACAAGATTCAAAAGTAATAAAAAAAAGATTGCTTTTGCAAGTACACATTTTCCTAACTATATTGGTACTTGTAAAAAATTTTTCCAAAATCCTATCATCATTTCCTTTTAAACCTAATATTTACAAAACCGAGCAAAAAACCTAAAAAGTTATCTCCATAACTACTTGATCTTTTCTTGGCCTTCTAGTACGTCCTATAAGGCGATGGAATTTAACAACCTCATTTGGCCTTAATTTAATCTAGAATACACCAGTTCTAAGCAGATCTTAAACCTTTCTTTTAAACTCATCACATTATTCCATAAATGTCCTGATCTTGCATGGAATTCATAATATGCATTAATATGATAACATTTAGGATCAAAAAGGTTCAGGAGGAGGCTTTCATACAGGAATGATAAGTTGATCTTGATGCAAAATAAAGAAGAATTCTTTATAAGCAAATAGGAATGAATGAGTTCACTTCTCTGTAGTCTTTTTCTATTGTAGCTCTAGAGGATGATGGAATAGCACCTAAAAAATCGAAAGGATTGGAAGGTAAGCTAATTTAGGTAGATTTAGAATTGGGTGTTTTTGCTTCACTCGTGTCTAACAACATACTTGATCCAACATTGAAGTCTTCAAATGTTAATCTAAAAATTTTTTCTTTTACCTCTCGTGGTTATTTCTTTGATTGTTCCTTCTAATTTTTCAACCCTATTCATCAATCCTTCAAGCTGATTTTTCATTGTTCGGATTTCATTTCCATACACTCTTTCGATGGACTCCAAAGGCCTAATCCTTAGCTCTAACTGATCATCCATTCCTTGGTTCTTGAAATAGGATCAATGAAACAATTTTGGTATGCTATAGAAATTACAAGTGTATAAGCATAAAAACAAATAAAAATGTGAAACTTATAAATGTAAAAAGAAATGCATGGATGAATTTACAAGCTTTCACAAAATACAGATATTATAACAAATTAACTCAAGAAATAAAGAAAAGCAAAATTTATCATAATAATACAACGTATACTTATTAATATCAAATTAAAAGAGTAAAAGCTAGAAATGTTCCCCCATGTGTACCCAATTCAGTACCCTTTAGAATTGCGTGTAGCTATGGCATGGTGAAGCCCCTACAGTTCATTACACGAGGTTGGGGTTAGATATTTAAATAGGTTCTCAAATTGCTCCCTGAGTCCAAAAAGAACTAACGAGGTACCTTACTCCTTACCCATCATGGATTTATGTCTGAAAAGGTTCAATTTGAGTGGGAGTATCTTCCATGCCCATGACGAGGCTAACACCTTAAGCAGGTGCAAGAATTTAGACCAGGTAGGCTTTTCACTGGCCCAGATAGAGGCTAACACCTTAGAAGGCAGAGCTACTTTACCTCTTACTAAAATATCAGGTAACTATGTTGCCTCAATACACTAAAGAAGAATTAAATGTATATGTAAGTGCATAGTGTGTGCAGGGGAACAACTTACCTTTTATGACTTAACACTTTCAAAAATTAAAATCCCCATTCTAAATGCCCTATGAAAATAACACTACAAAGAAAACAAAATGGTTAGCAAAAAAAATGAAAATATATACCAAAATTTCCATATAAATCAGAAATAATAATTATTTTTTGAAAATATAGGGAATTATAGTTAAATACCAATTGAAACTAAATTAATCAAAAAATTGTTCAACATGTGATTAGTTTTAGGCTTGAGTCTCTAACCTGTCTCTAGTGGAGTCGCCAAGCTATCGCAACATGGCTGGATATGAATCCTTACCAGCTAGACTTAAAATAGTGGGTGCACCCCTTGTTCACATATATATATATCTATATATCATTATTTTCTTATCATTATTATTATTCTTTATTTTTCATATCTGGGGATTGAGTTGTCAAGATGAATTGCTCACTAAGCTTAATTTTAAATAGTCATTACGAAAAGATCATTTATTTCGAAGTCTCTACCAATCTTATTTTGGCTAGGTGAGATTGGACGCCTATCGAAGTTTATATTTTAAGGATTATGGAACCCATGAAAACAAACACCGATGTTTGCACTTATACCAGAGATCGCTTTATAGGGTTTGAGAGTAGGTTACAATTACAAGTAAGGATCGACCTTCTCGTGATGCCTAGCAATCGATATTTATTATTCCCATGTTAACTTAAATTTTGATTTTATTTGGTTTCAATATTAATATTTAATTATAATTCTCATAATATTTTATTAAACAAATGCATTATTCTAAGAAAGTTAGGTTTTGTTACTTTTAGAAATCGAAACACTTTTGCACCTTATCGGAGGACCAAGAGGACACAAAAAATTTTTATCATTCTCTTTTGTACCCTGCTGGAAAACCTATGGAACACGAAAAGATTTTTTTTACAAAAATTAAAAAAAATCTTGACTTTCATTTTGCAAAGGATCTCTTGTCATTAAAGTAATTTGTAGAACCCCTCGCATATGGTAGTAGGAATTCCATGTATTAATTTAACGAGGAGACATTGCCTCAATTTTAAAAATATATTCGATTTTATTAAAAACATTAACCCTAAGACCTAAAAACTGTCAAATATGATGAACCTATTCCTTATGTGTACTTTTGATAAAAGTATCCTAATAAATACATAGGACCTAGTTCTAATACAAAATTATTAAGATGCCGTTAAGGTATACCTTTGGCATAAAACTATCTTGGTTATCCTAAAGACTTGAAAATGATAAGTAAAGTGTGAACCGATCCTGAATATGCACTTTTGGCCTAAAAGCATCCCAATGCTTTACTTAATACTCAACTCAAAAAAATTATTAAAATGCCCTTAAGGTATACCTTCGACGTGAAAGTATCCCAATACCCTAATAGACATTAATATGGTGTTAAAATGACAAACATATACTAAACATGCACCTTTGGCATAAAAGCATCCTGGTTACTATCTAGGACTTAGTTTTAAGTAATTACCAAAATGCCCTTAAGGTATACCTTCGACGTGAAGGTATCCTGGCACACTAATAGCCACTAGAACAATCTTAGAAGGCTAAACTAATCCTAAACATTCACCTTCAATGTAAAAGCATCCTGGTGAAAAAATTACCAAAATTTCCTTAAACTTTTAAAAATTTCATTTTGTACCCTACAAAAAACCGAGAGAATACAAAAAGTTTTGAAAATTTCTATACCCCTATAAAAAGTCATAGGAATAATAGAAAATTTTTAAAATGATAAAAAAACTGTTTTACCCATAAAGACTAAAATTTTCTATTTAGTCCCTAAACTTTTCAAAATTTACTTTTGGTCCCTACATGGAAAAAAATAATAAAATATCACAAAAATTTGAAAATACATATGAAAAACACAGCAAATACATCCTCCAGGATTCGACCAACCCTTTGGCCTTGAAGCAAAAATTTTTAGATTTTGCAAAATAGCCCCTTAATTTCTTAAATTTGCATTTGGTCCCTTATATGGAAAAACAAACATGACAAAACAACACAAAAATCATTAAACTAGCTAATAATCAATGCAAGAATCATGGCAAAAATATACATGACGATTCGGCCAAGCACTTTTAGCCATAAAATATGATTTTTCATATTTTACAATTTAGTCCCTATACAAAATAAATCATAATTAAACACAAAATTCATTATGAGGAATTATGGAAATCATATCAAAAATCGTAAAACAAATCTGGCCTAACACCTATGGCCTTAGAAGAAAAATTTTACAATTTTTCAAATAAGTTTTTAAACTTTATAAAATTATACAATAACCCTAAATAGAATAAAAATGACAAATAAGCATCTAAATGCATCCAAAGCACATAAAAGTCACCTAAAATTGGCCCAGGAGAATTCAGCCAAACCTAACTATACCATGTAACAAATTTACAAAAATTACAAATTAGTCCATAGGTTTTCTAAAGTTATAAAGTGGTCCTAAAAAGTAAAACTTTGAAGATAACATCCTTACCATTCAACCAAGACAAAAATGTACCTAATAGATCTTAAAAAAATAGGAAAATTATGATCCATCCTCTGAAAACCATATTAACACTAAATTCATTTGAAATTGGCTTAAAGCAAATATAGGAAAGATTACAAAATTTCTTTTAAGATTTTAATCAAATAAACAATAATCAAAATATGTCCTTGCCATCCTAAAATCACTTCATGCATGACTATCCATAAGTTTCTTATCCAAAACTTCAAGTTTATGGTCTAGAAAATATTACAACAAAATACACAGACAATCAAAATAAATTTAACATGAATTTAAGTTAAACTAAAAAAGAAAATAATGAAAATTGGATTATTGCTTTAATGTTTGGCTTCCAAAATTGGTATTTACACCATTAGCTTAAACTATTATGAAGCTCAAAATGAGGAAAAGAATTAAAATAAAAATCAAATAGAAATTAGAAGATAGAAAATACCTTAGAAAAATTACCAAAATTTCTTCCAAGTATTGTTACTGTTGCCCTTTTTTTCTTTTCGTAAGGTTGCTAAAAATGAAAGTAAGATCATCAAGTGAAATTGAAAAACACCCTAAAGCCTTTTGTTTAACCTAGAAAACTTTCACTTTTTTATTTGGCCAAAAACCCTTTTTTTTCTTTTTCATAAGGTTACCTAAAAAACGAATGTTGATTTGAATTAAAAAAATGAAATCTTCAAAACCTAGCAAACTATTTTTTCGGCCCAGAAACCCTTTTTTTGGTATTTTTCTTTTTTACTTTATCAATATGCATTAAGCATGTTTTGACACCTAATTCATTAGATGTCCAAGTGCTGCCTCCAATTTTGTGTGGCTAAGGATGAAGGCCATGACATGCTTTAGGTGGAAAAAAAAAAGCTTTATTGCCATTATTCATGAAAAACACATGTCATCGTAATAATTTAAAATGAAAATATAATAAAATAAAATAATTAATAATAAATATAATATGTACTGATATATATATACATATATATCTTCATGAAATTATTGAAAAAAATAAAATAAAATTCAAGAATTTAATTTGGTGATGTATAATTTAAATTATCAAATTAAAAATAAATTGTGTACAACAATATTTTAATTTACGCATATAAATTAAATAAAATAAATTTTGAATCAAAATTTACATGTAACTTACCTTTAATTTGATATCTCATGACGTAAATAACGATATAAACTTTTTCTTGAATATTTTAGATTTCTTTTGGAGTGAGTATCGACATAAATGCTGCACAAATATTGGTATATTAATAAAAATACAATAGTCAACTTCACAAATTTCATGAAAAATTTTTAAAAATGTGAAATTTGAGGTGATATCGCATGCAGAGATAGATTTCCAAAATTTGACAAGGAAATTTTGAAAATAAATTTTCTCTTAAATATTCATCCTGTATATCCAAAATTAGAGATGAAAATATGATTTTTCCTATCACATGAACTTTTGACCAGTTAAATATGATTAAAAAGGGCTTAAAATGTCTAGTTTATAAAAAAAAGGATTGTTCCCAATGAGGGTGGCAGTTAAGTTCTCAGTCTTAGATATTTAAAATTATCGAAAAAAACTTAGACGAAATTAAGTGTCTGTAGCTGGGACATGAATCTAGCTACATAGTTCAGTCTCACGAGAAAACTCTTTCTTTTTAGGTAAGAGGTGATAAGTGGTTTTGGATAGCCTTTACCTTGTCAAGATCAACCTTTATTCCTTATTCACTCACAAGGAAGTTAATAGCTTACTAGAGGTAACATCGAAGGTCCACTTAGCTAGGTTTGTTTGAATTGATATTTATATAGTCATTTAAAGAGTTTACGGAGGTTTACAACATGCTCAAACTTTTTGGGGGATTTAGTAATCATATCATCCACATAGACCTCTATTTCTTTGTGCATGAGGTTATGGAATAACATCACCATTGCCTTTTGATAAGTTTCCCCAATTTTCGGAGTCTAAAAAGGCACAGCCTTATAGTAAAAGGTACCCACATGGTCAACAAAGTGGTTTTTTCCATGTCTTCGAGTGCCATTTTAATTTAATTGCAACCTAAAAATCCATCCATAAAGAAAAATAGGAAATTTTAGCAATGTTATCTACTAGGGTATTAATGTAATCAAAAGACAAATTGTTTTTAAGGCTAGCTTGGTTCAAATCCCTATAATTTACCCATATCTTTTTTAAAAACTGAGATAATGTTGGCTACCCACTTGGGATACTTAGCTATTTCCAGAAACCTTGCATCAAATTATTTTTTTACTTTTTCTTTAATCTTTGGAAGCATCCTAGATTTCATTCCCTTAAGCTTTTGTTGTATGGGTTTGCACTTGGGTTTTAAGGGAAACCTGTGAACTACTATGTTGGTGTTTAGCCTTGGCATGTCTTGGTCCGACCAGCCAATACATCCCAGTCTTCATGAAAGAGGTCGATTAATTTGGTTCAAGTTGATGGGTTTATAGAGGTTTCTATCTTGAGCTTTTTTTGATCTTCCTTTATCCTAAGTTTCATAGTTTCAGCAAGCTCTTCATGGGTAAAATTTGTTACTCTTCTTATTTAATTAATCTCAACAAATCAAGAACATAGTGCTTTAGTGAAAATCCCTCTCGGATTTAACCTTATCAGTGTAGATTAGTTGTTCAAATCAATTTTTAGAGTCTGAGCATGGATATTCATGTCATTTTTATCTAGTGCTTAAAAATATAAAGAAAAACAATATAGGTGGAGAAAAACGTATAAAGAAAATAAAGAAAGTTTAAGGGTTTGACAAAAAATATGAGAATGGACATAAAAGATGGAATGCCAAATGCTTAGTCATTTTTATTAATAGCGATTGATAGAAGTATGAGTGTACAAAAGATCCTCTAATGCTCTTAGGTAGAAGTATATAAGTTTCATTCATAGCATTACTTTGAATTAGATCCAATTAGCATATAAATCTTTTTTCAATCCAAATGCTTAGAACAAATCATGGAGTGTACAAACTAGTATCATGGCCTGTTGTTAAAGTTCATGGCTCATCAATTCCTTTAAGAAAGAAGTCCTTGAATGTCCTACTTAAAATAACCATTACGTTGTTTGGATGATATGTCCTCTTAAGGGAAAACTTTCTCATAGTGATGACAACACCATTATTCGTATTCTATATGTTAACAGTTCATATGGGCCATTCTCTTTTCTTGTGTTTTCTAGGCTTGTTTCTTCTATTGATAGGCATTAGGCTTAATCCAAAACCTCTCTTATCAATTTGATAAGAGACTTTCAACTCTTGGAGATCTCTTGCAAATGTTTTTCGAGTCCTTTTCCAATCTAAGCACCTACCAATGATCAATTGGAAACTCATATCAATGCTGTTTGATAGATGAGGTTTAATCATGAGTGAAGCTTCTTTAATCATGTCTGCTGATTGAGTGGAGGATACTAATTTCTTATTCTAGAACTCAATTCACCTTTCATCCATCAACCTTTAGACCATTGCATGAAAATTTTTGCATGTTTAGAGAGTATAATTGTGGACGGTATAGAATTCACAAAAGTTGATAAGGTTTTTTTTATCTTGTTAACCCTATTGATCAATTTTGCATATACTAGATTTACCAAACTAAGGTCATTGGTGTCCTGACTTACTCTATTTTTTTTTTACAATTTTATGTTTTTTTATATAATTTTACAATCATCTTTAATACTGATTGCATTCATGATTGATTTAGTATAAATTTAAGATTAACTAGTTTTAATATTGGGTTTCAGCCACTGTGCAATCTTGATTACACTTTTTCCTTTATCTTTGGGGGATAGCCTTCTCGATCGAGTTGTTATAAATTCATCAATCATTCCACATAATATAACTACATCTACTAAATTTTTTGGTGTATTTCTTTCACTTCCTTATAGTAAAGAGTTTGTAAGGTGCCAATGAACCTAACAATTAACTCTTTCTCAATCAATAGGGGATGGATTTGGGTGATTTTTTATAACCATCTCTGAGCATACTACGTGAAGCTTTCAATAGTTTTCTTTTACATGTCCAATAGAAAAAGACAATCCAAAGCTAATCAGATACATGTCTATATTGATCCAAGAAAGGCTCGACTAAATCTGCCCATAATTGAATTCTAATTGGGTCAAGCTCTATATACCATCATCCAGTCACTTTAGTTAAGCTATCTCGAAAACAATTTGTTAATAGTTTCTTATTGTCTTCATGCCCAACCATATTTTGGTAGTACATATAGATATGTGCTGTAAGGTCTGTGGTCTCATTGTATTTATCAAAATTTGGTACTTTGAACTTGGATTGGATAACAATGTTTAAAACTAACCTAAGGATTTGGCATCTATAATTCTGAACTTATAACTCCCTTTTATAGCTCTAAGTCATTTCTTTAATAACTTGTACACAGTATCATTTTTAATGGCCTTGGTACACTTTAAACTAACCATTTTTTCTTATTCTATTTGCTCATCAAAGTCTAAAACTAAAGGATTTGCTAGTGATGATCCCATGTTTACATCATGATATTCTTAAGCTAAATGTGGTGCTATGAAAAAGTTTATATAGATGAATGGTTGAGCAGATGGGTCGATACTATTGGGGGTGACTATCCTTGAGATGCTTCTTCAGGAGTACTGGTGACCTTAATCCCTTCATTCTGATTAACTTTAAGATTAGATGGTTCCTTACCCTTATTAGTGATATTTGTTTGCTTTTTATCCTTAAAGCTAGCAATAAGTAGTTTGGTTAGCTCATCAATTTTGTAATTCATCGATCTTACAAAGCATTTGCTCTTGAGCTTCTCAATGCATAATTTTAAGCCCCTTGATATGAGCTAGGTGATCATTATCTATTGCTTTTCGACGAAAATGACTATTGTACTAGTGTTCGGTGTTGATTTCATGTTTTGAGGACCTTTACACTTTATAGTGATGTTGGATTAAAATTATTAATATGATGAGCATGATGCATGCAAGAATAAAGATGGAATCATATGCATTTGATAATATTATGGAAAAACTTAATTAAACAAATTCAATCATGTATGCAAATGCAAGAGACAGTTGGATTTCGACAATACCTTCGAAATAAGTATCTTTCATTTGAACAAAACATTAATTACAACCCTTCAAGTTTGAAGGTAATCAAATCTGAAATATCACACTCTGGTACATTGTTTGATTAGAAGTTCTAGGAAGTTCAACAGTTTTGTCCACTGCTCTTAGGGGATGAAGTCTTGCCTCACAAATTTGACTAATTCAATTATGTTGTCTATGCTGGTTTAAACCATACAGATTTGCTCAATAAGGTTCTAGAGACATTCCTTATACTGTGATCAAGATTGGTCTGCCAAGATCAAATTTTGGTGCAATTTTTTAAAACTCCTTGAGAATCTCTGAACTTGATCTTGCTAGACCTAAAGGGCATACCTTAATTCTTAAACCTTTATAGCAAAAGCTTCATTCTCAATCTTTCCTTCTTGAAAAACTTGTACTTGAGCTGCCAAGCTTTAATTTCTTTTTTTATAAAGCAAGGCGATTGCATAAGCCTTAGTGAGTTTTTTTACAATAGTTTTTATGTGAGCCTTTTAAGCTTTTAAGTCATTAGCAAGGGAGACAAGCTCAGCCTTTCATTCAGGTAAGGATTTCTAGTGCTTTTGTATTTCTTTGCCTTCTAAAATGCCATGTAGTCTTTTTTCAAGTCTTGAAGATCTTTATTGATGGCATTTTTTTCTAGACAATATCATGTATCTGTCACTCTCAAACTTGACACTTATGCTCTCATTGGCTCTTCTCTTCTTGCAACTAATGAATTTTTGAAGCACAAGCAACTCTTTCTTGTGCACTTCAAAATCTGAATCTCAAATATAGGTTTATCTGTTGCAACATAAAGGATTCCTTTAGTGGGCAACAATATGGCATCGTTAACTCACCTAACTATCCAATCTTTAAAGGCGGGAGTCACTATTTTCTCTTATTTCAATATGATTGAGTAGGTATTGCACCATGTGTCAAAGATCTTTCACACTTACTTGTGTAACCATCCCTTCCATATTCAAAATCTGGCATACAAAGCTCATAAGTGGTAGAGACAAGCTGTTAGCTATCAAATTATCATAATGCCATGAATAGAATGCAACCAGTGCTTCCGCATATTCATTAA